>JAOXYI010322426.1:0-10345 GCA_028566495.1 Lithophaga antillarum
GTCAACTTTTTTGTATTTTATACTGATTAATCTGTAATCAATTCAGCGGGAAGCAGGCGAGACACAGGGTTCCGCGGAACCCCTTACAAATTTTTTACATGAAAATATCATTACGTAGTGCATTTGTACAACTAATTGTATCGGAGGATCCCGCATCACTACTCTTCTTCTCGACTCGTACAACAGGCTCGACCTGATACAAAGTTGAAACATATATTTGAGCCCCGTCAGATGGAAATTGACCTTACGCAAAACGATACATGAACATGTATATTACCATGAAAAGGACAGGGGTGTCGGGATTACGGGAGATAAGGGGGCGGGGAGCGGGAGATAAGGAGGCGGGAACGGGAGAAAAGTGGGCGGGCTGCGGGAGAAAGAGGAGCTTGGAGCGGGCGAGAAGAGGGCGAGGAAAGGGTGAAAGGTTAGCGAGAGGTATAATAAATTGAATGTAGAAGTACTGCCTATTCAAATCCAAATTTTCGATTACACATAAATCTGCATCAAATTAGAATCATAATATTTCTTGTATATGATGCCGTTTTATATATACAGTTGGACTGGTTAGTTTGTCAGTCAGTAAACTATATATATTGTGGGTGAATGGATGGATGCTTAACGTCCAGCGGGTAATCTTTCAGTCATATTCAGACGAGAAGATATTATGATACGGATACATGAATCATGCTTTGTAGTAGACGAACGCGCGGAGTTGGATTTTTTGTAGTGCTAGCTCACTGAAGTAACAGTCCGCGGGAAGACATGTCACCCCACTCGGACACATTAGTCTGACTCCAAGCCGACCAGTCTTTGCTCTTATTCCTGAATGTTGCGTGCTTAGCGGAGAAGAAGCAAACACCAGTTTTAATGTCTTTGGTGTGACCTGGCAGGGGGTCGAATCCACGACCTTCCGCACTCGGGGCAAGCACGCTAACCATTACACCACCGAGGTGGTCTGTACTAAGGAAAGAGATAGGTATTATTATATATCATATCCAGACTGATTTAAATCTGGGAATTGAACATTACATGCATACATTTACATAGTGTAACTACATGTAAGTATTGGTTGATTGCTAGGATTTATCGTCACTTGCTATATCGTGACTAATAGATGACTGCAGAGGAAAGCCCGGACAGCTACCCAGCTGACAGTGAAACCACTGGCCTTGGGTAGGTGTCTGGAAACCCTAATTCATTAAACTGGGCTCGAATCCAGACAGCGGTGTTAGGCTAGTGGTCATGAGTTACTCGGCCACCCTGGCCCCCGTAGTTGTTTGTATAATTTTGGAAAAAAAAACTTCCTGGTCATATAAAATTTGTACCTGTAGCTAATGTCAATTATAAAGTTCCCGGTAACAAGTGTTTTGTTATCTATTACATAACCTTTTAGATAAAATACTTATGTAATTTAAGTAATTTATAATGTAGGACAAGGTGATTTAAAGATTCTTTCATTGTAAGTTGTACAATTTCGACAATGGAAATTGTGTTTATTCAGTTCTAAAAAATTTTAAATCTGATATCTTCCCTACATGTGCATTCTTAGTTAATAACAAACATGAGACTTGGAATTGCGGCCTCGATATGTACATGATTCACTATTCTACTAGTACGTACAAGGCATGCATTTATACCGAAATTACTAGAAAGAAAATAATTCATTTTGAACTCATATTTTTAATTGCACGGACAAGCCATGAACAAGAATAAAATAATAATATCCGTCCCATTATACTGACTGGTTTATCATTTTTGCCAAAACAAATTGAGCTTAACAACTACATTGAAAGATTATTACCGGGTGGAAAGTTATCACTGACACACAATACTGGGTGTTATGATGAGGCCAGTACATATGGGTCTAAATAGATATTGGGGAAAAAAATAGCTTAACAAACGTGGAAAAACTGAAAACTTTTAGGCACAATAGTATAAGGAGATATCAATTCTTGCAAGTATGCAAGTTTAAAGAACATGTGATTTAGGAGAATGTCTTTATATGTATAGTTTTTCTTACAATATAGAAAAAACATACATATAATCCCAAATGAAATCCTTATTTTGCCAGGTTCGAGGGAAGATGAAACTTAATTCAGAGAAAAATTATTCATAATATATAATCTACAGATGTTGTGTTACCAACCCTGTCTACACAGCAGTTCATATTACACAGCTAATTTTCCACAATTTTTTTGTATCATTTAGCTAAATGAGATTGCCAACTGTATTCACATATTCACCTAATTCATGTAATTATTAAAACATACTCATTAATAATTTGAAGTTGAATATAGTCCCCAAAACTTTGTTCTCTGCTGTTAAAACCAGAATATTTCCATGAATGCAAAATCAACCAACAGTTGGGCAAAAATACTAGTTCTTTTGTAATATAAATACCAGTACATGTCCAATACCATATTGTGTAATCTGTATGCTCCTCCATTAGTACAGCTAGTTTAACTTCGACTTACATCAAATCATGCAACTCATAACCACTAGCCTAACATTGCTATCACGGATTCAAGTCCTGCTCACCCCACTTCATGTGTTAAGGGTTCAAGACACCTACTCAAGATCGGGGGTTTCACCAGTTCTGCTGCATAGTTGTTCAGGCTCCCCCCCTCCCACAATTCTGGTAGTCACGATATAGTTGGAAAATTGTTGAAAGTGACAAAAAATCCAAACCCAACTGAAATCATGCCATGCTGTTAAATTAGACATGGCACCATGGGTAAGATCAGGGGTGATCCTTTCTCTTAGTAGAAAAGTTAAAAATTGGAAGAATTTGCATAGAAACAAATTATCATAAAGAAATTGTAGCCTTTTTTTTGCATTTGGATGCTGACCATTCTAAAACCCTCAATATTTATTTTAGATATCATGTGACATCAGTATGTTAAGGAATAAATTTTTCACAAGAATTTTGAGGAGTTAATTTGTTCAAATATTTTGGTATTTGTATACACATTATGAAAAGGTTTAAAGTATGCCATATGTGTAGACTGTAATATTATGAATATTTAGGAAAAATTAGTTGGTATTAAACACAGATTTAACCATTTTTCTTCCATGAAATGATTTCCCTGATATAAAAATATGACATGGAGGGCTGATCAGTAATTGTCTTTATTATGTACACAATGACTACCGGTAATTACTAATGTTAATAGATAAAAATACCTTTGTCTCATGTCAGTTAAAATCTATTTGTGTATCTATAAATAATCGTTTTTCAGTTCCCATTCTTTTATTTCTGTTTCATTTTCAAAAATATTTTATTGCGTAAAAACAGGACTAATACCTAACAAAATCTTCTTGTACTTTTAGATTATATTGTATCATTTTTATACGGCCGCAAATTTTTTGCGGATGTATTATGGTATGGGTCTGTTGTTGTCTGTAGACAGTTGGTTTCCGTGCTCTAACTTTTGTTCCCGAAGACTGATTCTTTTAATATTTGAACAGAATGTTCCTTGACACAAAATACAGGTCAAGTTCGATAATGGGGGTTCTGGCCCCTACCGTTTTGTGAAAAGGAGCGAAAAGGGTTTTTTTTATTTTTTTATGTGGATTTCTTATTTTTGATCATATTTTGATGCAGATTTCTTCAATGGATTCCTTGTGACAAGACCTTTCTGTAACATGTTCACTGGATTTTATGTAAATCTTACGGTTTCCGAGATATAAGGGATCAAAGGGTCCAAGTTTCAATTTTCGCAAAATATAGGGATTTTTTTTATTTTTTAACTGATTTCGATGCAGTTTTGTTTCTTGATTTTGATGTTGCAATACAGTTTAAGGCTGATGGTAGGGTTTCTGGCCCTTACCGTTTTTCCAAAAAAGGGCCAAAAGGGGTTTTTAATATTTTTTTTATTTTTGATCATAATTTGATGCAGTTTTTCATTTCCTGTAGCAAGACCTTTTAGTACTGTGTCGACAGATTTTTACGTAAATCGTAGTTTTTGAGATACAAAGGGTCAAAGGGGTCAAATTGCAATTTTGGCAAAATCGAGGAATTTCGTATTTTTTAACTGATTTTGACTCCATTTTGTTTCTTTATCAAAGAGAGATAACTCCAGAAAAAAAAGACCTTGAATCATCTTGGAAGTTGAGTCCCAGTAAATTATCCATATTTCAGAAAATTTTTACATCATTATAATCTGTTTCATCAGATTTACATGACTGCATCACTTACATGAAACTTGAAATTTCCCAACATTTCAAACCGTAGGGGACATGTCTTGTTTCACAAAACTTAAAACTTGTTTAGAAAGGGGTCTGCAGCCATATCATGCTCCGTGGGCGGAACTTTCATTAGTTATTGTAAGGTATAGAGATTTTTTATCTTTCGTCTGATTTTGCCAGTTTTTTTATACTGAGTTCCTTATTTCAAAACCTTTCATTAGTATGTGTTAAAAGTTTTTGTTAAACTCTTACCATTTTTGAGATATAGTCATAGTGTACAAGGTATCAAAACCACCAGATATAGTGAACAAGGCATAAAAAACACCAATATCATTTTTTATAAAGTGTTAGAATTTCTTATTTTGTATTGTTTTGTTTTGTTTTTTTTATGCAAGAAGTTTTGCTTTATGTTAGCATGAAACCAGTAACAAGGAGGTTACTATGTTCAGAAATTTATAGCCAAGTTCAAATATTTTCTATTGTCGACTAGCTGCGGCCATATCATGCTGCGTATGCGACGCTCTTTATTGAAATCTCAAACACTTCTTTCTGTTTATACAATATTTATTCTATTCTGGCATTATCTGCTTGTATTTTAACGTTCATCAATTTTTGCCTTATGTATACAGAAAAAAAAGACACATACTGATTTTAATTTCTATTTTGCCGAACAGAATTATAAGCCATGTTATTTACAAATTCATTTTTTAACATGTATTGTGGGTGCATTAATGATGTGCACCTCCTATTTTCAGGACTTTTAGGGAATTGTTTTCTCAGATTTTCCATATGTGCAACTTTGTCATTTTTGTTGTCTGAAAAAGTAGCGATACATGTAATACCTGCAGTTTTTGTTCAATTTAATTTATATTTTGCACATAGATTGTTTGTGAATTGATGACGTGTGCCTCCTATTTGCAGAAATTGTGGTGAATTTTTTCTAAGATTTTCCATGTGTGGAACTTCATTATTTTTGTTGTCTGAAACAGTAGCTGTACATAGCTTGTGTAATCTGTAACTCTTACAGTTTTAGTTCAATTAAATTCAAATTCTGCACATATATTGTCGACGAATTGTTGATGTGCACTCTTATATTCAGAACTTTTGGCGATTTTTTTGCTCTGATTTTCCACGTGTAAGACTTCGTCATTTTTGTTGTGAGTGGTATATAGTATGTGTAATCTGTAACTCCTACAGTTTTTGTTCAATTTAAATAAAATTTTGCACATATATCGTAAGTGAATTGATGATATATACCTATTATTTTTAGAACTTTTGGGGAATTTTTTCTCTGACTTTCCAGATATGGAACTTTGTCATTTTTGTTGTCCGAAAAAGTAGCAGTACATAGTTTGTGTAATTTTTAACTCCTACTGTTTTTGTTCTATTTAATTCTAATCTCCCACATGTAACGTAATTTTACGTCCTACACCTCAGTCAGTGACATTTGCACTGCAGTTCCAGATCCGTTATTGGTCTTGTTCTGTTGAGTACGTGTCAATGGATAATTTATAATATCTCTGTTTATATCCATACTTATTTTGAAGATGCTATTATTGAAAAAAAAAAATCCTTTACAATTAGGCATTAAACACAATGATAGCTATTTAGATATTATTTATCTGAAGTTAAATTGGCAAAACCATTGACCAAACCATTCTGTATTGATGTTGCACACTGTACTGTACACTTTTTTTTAAATAATAGATGCTGAAATATAATGAAAACAGTCTTATATTGTATTTGCAAAGGTTGTAGTTGTTGGTAATGATACTTCACAGGAGAAAAAATATTTGCAATAACATAACAAAATAATATTTATATATAGATATATATGTATGTATTCTTGATATTTCAGGCCATAGATATTTTAGATGAATGTGGCGACATGTTCATGTTAAAATACTCAAGAAAGAAGTTGGAATAGAACTACTAAAAGCATAATGGTGAGTGTTTACCATCCAATACTAACCATTTTAAATATAATATTTACATGAATTTAATGTTTGCACATTTTATGCCCTGTTAAATATGAATTCAGTACAAAGCCATAATTGAAATCGAAGAACAGCTTCTCTGATTCTGTGTTCACAAGCCTGAACAATGTATATTATGAAAAAATCCATACAACAATTGCTATGGAAATGCTATTATTATAATAATTTTGCCAAAAACTATAGTGTTTAATAATCACAGAGTAAAATCTACAGGAAACAAAATTTCCGTGTCATGTTCGTTTGCCCTTTATTTTACAGAGAGAAGATATACAGTGTTGTTGTCAAGTCTATAAATCGCCAAAAAATGTTTAATTTTGAAATTATTATAAACAGTCATATCTTCAGTTTTGATGATTTTATTTTGTTTATTACAATCACCTTAAGTTCAGATGATGTATACAGCCTGTATTGTCGTTAACTCGTTTCATTTATTATGTATTTTGTAAACATGTTCTGACTAGTGTTAAATTTATTGTATTTACAACAGAATTTCCAAATAAAATGTTGGTATTTTTTTCCCAAAACTTTGAACTTCCACTGCATAAATGCTTAATTTAATTTCAAAAACTGGTACTTCAGTTAGAAGCCACTCTCTTTTGCCTACCATGACAAACAGAGCTAAATTGGGTTTTGTATTGAACAATTTTTTATGTTCCCATCTTAATTTTATTATTTCTGAGTTATATTGAACAAAATCAACTGTTTTAAAAATGATTGAATAGCATCAGTTTGTTTAGAAATTTTGATATTTTCGCAGGGTTTGCTCTGGTCACTGACTATACATATATTTATAGGTTTGCTGTTGTAATTTGTTAACTTGTCACTGTTGCCAATTGTCAAAGTGGATTTATTTTTAATATTATACTTTTTAATTTTTCATTATGTATTTAGTGGAGACAATGGGCTCTGTGTAGTAGTTAAAATTGTGTTTATCAGAATTTTGTGAAGTTAAAGTTTTGATATTTTTTGCCAGTACAACCAGCTTCTCGAAAGTGCATTTATTTTTATATGGTCCTAAAAGTTTATGTAACAACATAAAAAGGTATTTGATTTTATATTTTTGTTTTTTTGCAGAAAGCAAGACTAATCAGTTCTAAGACATTGGATGAGACATAATATTTTGCTAACTCAAAAAAACTATCCATTACCAGAAACTGAATTACACTTGACATGGTAATTGTCCATGTAATAACTTAAATGTTAATTATTGAATTTCAGTATTTTTTAGCAAGCAACTCAGTACTAAGACTTCAGATTGTGGATGAGAATTCAATATGTTTATGCATTAACTTAGACATATCACTGCTGATGGTTCAATTAGTAGCCACTTATTTTACGTAAAACACATGAAATACAATAATAATTTGACAGTTTATTTATTGAACCATGTTTGATGTATTCATTCTAATTAAGTCCTTTCAACTTTTTACACAAAGTGAACTTTTATAAGATTTTTTATTCACCCGATAGAGAACTGGTTGCCACGATTTAATTACTGAAAGTGATGCTAAACCACATTCAATAAATGTTGGATGGCCAGTATCCTGTAATGATATAATAAGATCTTGTTTATTTGACTCATTCTATGTTCTTTTTTGTAAAATTAAATTCTAGTAAATTACATCTTATGTAATGTTATTTAAGTGAATATTTATTTTCATTGCATAATAGTATATTTTCGTTGGCCAGTGAATCAACTTTTCATAGCACAACCAAATAGATAGAGTTTCTTTATGTAGCACTTTTTTTTATAAGATTTAAAAAAATGTAATCTAAGTATACTGTTTAAAATATGGTTATTATCTAAGTTATGCTATTTATTTAACTTTTAAACATTGTTTATTATTATTTTTCAAACTTTCATGTTTGATTAAGTGGATAACCCATTCCATTCACTGATAATTTTTAATACTCCATTATTGTGTTATATAACAAGAATCAAAAGTCTGTTAGAGTTTATTTCTTTTCTTTTTGTAGTTCTTTTATTTGTTTATCTTTTGAATTAAGTCTACTCAGTCTTCATCCCATATTTTAATATTTCCTCAATGTAATTCCAAAGGTAGTATAACTTCACTTCATTTCTTCCCCTCAACATTAGTTGTGATAAAGTTTTAGCTTAATAAAATATGGTAATGGTATATTAAGTAAATATAAAAAGTTTTTCTTGGTATAATCAAACTCGTACATCTCATTCTTCAGTTAATAGGTTCACTTGGCATATGTCCATTACATTATACATGTATCAAAAATATATATATATAAAACGTTAGGATATGAATTTTCAGGAGCTTACATACACAGTAAAACTAAAATCAAATAGAGACAGTATGTTATACCATTCCCTAAGTTAGGTTGTTGAAGCACTTCGACCTTTTCAAGCAATTTATATATCGCCAAGGTAACATCCTTTATTGTCATGCCAAAAAATGTTCAGTCAAAATATATTATATATTTTCAAAACCTATTTATCAGTTTTTCATTGTTTTGCAAAGTGTTTTAAGTTCTGGGTGGTTCCAAAATAACATAGAGCTTAAGTATCTGTAATCTGCTTTAAGCAATTCTGATCTGCTTTAAGTTGATGTCTGACTCTATTTAAAAACTTCAGATAAGCCAATGAATGCAAAATGTATTCAACCCCCGAGGTAGTCAAGTAAACTAATTAGGTGCTTCACCAGAGCTCCTCTCATTACAATGAATAATTTCAACAGGTGATAATGAATACTTACACTACAGTTTGGATTGATCCACTGAAGAAAAGATAGGCGTTTCAAAATTTAGTATATATATATTTTTAGACCTTAGACGGTTTGTAAGTTGCATAAAGAATTCAGGTAGGTATTTATAGTTATTAAACAGCCTTGAAATCAATGGGTATGTTTCTATTTCTCGGCTGTTCAATGAACATAAATACCTGTCTTTATCCCATACTTACAGACCTACGTTCGTATGAGAAAATATCTTTGTGTGTTTCTTCCTATAATTTTATATTAGTACCTGACGGTTACACCAGTAGTAAAATAAATGATTTCCACCTGAACCTAATAACCTGACAGCATAAAAATAACAAAAATAGCATGTTTTAGGTATACAGAAAGTCAGACGAAAAAGATCACACATAATTGAGAGCATTAACTATTGTTTGATCGTCTAATGGCACAGTCTGCAGAAGGATAGAACTTCTTAAATCTTTGTTATTCTGACAGTGCAATAGAATATTTTATCAAAGAAATAGTACTGCTTTTGTTTCTCAGCTATTAGAGAACGTAAATATTTATGCATGTTTTTATCCTACATTGATAAATATATAATTGGGCCAGGAACCTAAGCTAGATTTTAGTAGAACAGATCAGATGTTTTTAATATAATCCTACAATTCAGTACAATTAAAGAGTACATGTACTTTATAAAGTTGATATTGCTATTTATTTTTCTGTGAATAGTGTATTTTAATCATCCAACAATTTTTAAAATAATTTCTTTGTTTTTTATTTCAATTTGTGTGAAAGATGATATCTGTTAATTATTTCATTTCTGCTTTAATGTTACATATGGATACTAAGCCACTGAGATTTTCTTACTTTATATTTTGACAAGATTACTGATTAATTTGTTGATCTAGTCATGTATGATAGTTATAATATCGATTTATTATCTGATATTTTATTTGTCATTTACCCTGATTTTTGTTTCAGAATGGCAATATTCCTTACACTTGAATGTCTTTACTTTTTTCAAAGTTTTGGTACTTTTATATTCTGATAATATAAAGTTATTTCTATATATTTTCATTACAAATAGATTTTGAAATTATTTTTCTTTTTTTTTCACATTATCCAATACCTGCAGACTTCAGTTGTTTAACATCACAAAACAGAAACATGTTTATGATTCACATGTTGAGTATGATGTTTTCCCGTTGGTTTTTGGTATTCTTTCACAGCTTTTAATATGATGTTGTGGTTGTATTTTGGTTCGTAATGTTGTCTCAATATGCTTTAATTCTAGTTCTTGAAGGATTGCCGTAAATTATTATACCCCCGCTCCGAAGGAGTGGGGGGTATACTGGTTTACTCCTGTCCGTCCGTCCGTCCGTCCTTCCGTCACACTTTTCTGTAACAGATTTCTCAGCAACCATATACTGCAATGATTTAATATTTGGG
>JAOXYI010322537.1:0-10345 GCA_028566495.1 Lithophaga antillarum
ATAGAAGCCAAGAAAACTTTGACGAAAGTTTTTTCTTGTCAGTGTGTATATTAAAATTTCAAACTATCGGCAAAGAGGAAGTGGCTGCATGGCAGATCTGAAAATTGCTTACACGGTACAACTCAACACTATCAAGCTCCTGACCAAATATTAAATCGGACAAACAGTTACTAGATCTGCACTCACCACTGGCCACGCAGGTAAAAATTACAAACTAGAAAAACCGATGATTATTTATGACAAGTTTTGGCTTAATTGCCTCGTTGGTTTCTGAGAGGATCTTTCCATTGGAGTCCTTTGTTAAACTAGATCAGGCAGTGGTGGCCATCTTTCAGTCAGCACTTAAATCATCAACTTGGTAGAGGATCATCCAAGGAACATTTTTACACTATAATAGTTCAACTGGCTGTGTGGATTTTGATAACATGATCTCTGAAAATTTCAGCCAATCAGAATACATTATACAGCCTTCTTGAATTTCTGATCGGTATGAAACTTGCAATTTTGTAGGGGACAATCTAAGGCACATTCTTACCAAATTTTCTTTCATTTGGCTCAGTAGTTTCAGATATGAAGATTGAAATGTCAAAAGTTTATGACAATATTTACAAACTTGGTAGAGGACCATCCAATAATCATTTATGAAGGCTTTGGTTTAATTATTAATTTTGTTTCCAAGAAGATCTATGAACGTTTTTTTCTATAATGATCTACGTTAAATTATGTCCCATGATGACATCTTAGTTTTCAATTGGCATGAAAATTATAAACTTGGTAAAGGATCATCCATTGATTATTGATGAACAGTTTTGGTATAATTTTCATCACTTCTGAGACAAAGTATCTGAATAATTTTCCCATAGAGTCCTATGTTAAATAATGTCCTATGAGGCAGGCATGTTGGATTTCTGATTGACACAAATATTACAAACTTGGTAGAGGACCATTCAATGATCATTCATGAACAGTTTCAATTTAATTTCATCGCTCGTGAGATCATGAATGTTTTTCCCATAGGGTCCTATGTTAAACTATGTCTTATGGTCACAGCCATCTTGGATTTCCAACTGATACAAAAAATACAAACTTGGTAAAGGATGATCCAATGATCATTCATGAAAAGCTTTGGTTTAATTGCCTCTCTTGTTTCTGAAAATTATATCTTTAAATTATTTTACCACAGGGTCTTATGTTAAACTGTGTTCTGTAGTGGTGGCCATCTTAGATTTCCAATCGGTACTTAAATGACAAACTTGGTACAGGATCATCCAGGGAACATTTTTACACTGTTATAGTTTCATTGCCCATGTGGGTTTAGAGAAGATCATCTTTGAAATTTCAGTCAGTCAGTCAATACATTATTGGCCCTGACGGTCCTCTTGAATTTCTGATTGGTATGAAAATTGAAATTTTGTATGATAATCCAATAACATTCCTGCCAAATTTTGTTCCATCTAGTTCATTAGTTTCGAAGATGATAATTGAAATGTCAAAAGTTGAAGACGACCAACACAAAGTGATGATGATAGCTCATATGGTCCTTCAGACTAAGCTAAAAGGTGCCATAACGAAAACAAAGTGATCCCGGTGTGTTATTCTGCTATGCAGGTGACATAATAAAATAAAGTTATATAAAGACACCAACAATATGTACTTGATAAATATATTTTTCTGTTTAAAATAGTTCATAATTAATTATATATTAACTGTGCAATTAATAATATATATACTGAACAATAATATAAATTTTGCTTTATAACATGTTGTCTTCAATTGTGAATGCAGCAATTTTCAAGGAAACAGATACAGAATTTGAATATATGAAATAAATGTTTCAAAGTACCTTTAATACTTTTTTCAGTCAGGGATCAACTTTTCATTTCAAGGTTCCTAAATGTATGAAGATATCCATATTCTGTAATCAGATTTTTTTATTTACAATAGTTATTTCTGTTTATATTGTTTCATGATTTATACCTTGTGCAACCAACTACCGATTGTCATTCATCTTTTACTGGATGACTTTGAAATCTTGTATGATGCCTTCCTTGTTGTATGGCAATGTGCAAATTGTGCCATGCAGTTTATCTATCTATTTACCCTTTTACAACAGCTGTTGCCTTTTTATTTATTATATGTGTGTGAACCTTTTTTTAAAATTTGTGTGACGATTTTTTATTTTATAACAATGTGCATATTCTGTCATGTAGTTTGGTCTGTCCTATTGTCCACGAGTTATTGCTGTTTTCTGTCATTATGTGACTCTTGAAAGATACAACTAGCTATTTGTTTTTTAATACATTAGTTTCAAATTGTCTGTGATGCTTTATCATTATTTTGAAATGCACATTTCATGTATTTTTGGTCTGTCTATGGCCATTTGTCTGTGTACTACAGTTGTTGCCCACTGATTTTGACAGTTATGGCAAGAAAGATGTGAAATTAAGTGTATAGTCTGGATTCTCAGATGAAGAAATGATTATCACAGTTTTACATCATTTGATATAAATTATCCTATAAAAAAATATAAATTAGTCCTGCTGATCACTGGTTGTTGCTAAGAAATATTCTTAAAGTATGATATTCACATTTCTGAGCATGCTAGCACTGTAAGCTGAAATCTACAGATTTTACCCATACGCTATGAAAGTATGTCATTTGCTTATAATGTGGCTAAATTCACTAACATCATCACACAATTCTCCAAATTATTTCATAATATTCTTGTCCATGTATGTACTATTTAATTTCTGACAACTCATACCATCATCCAGTCTACCTCAGATATTCTCTTAGCTTTTGGCACACTCTATCATGACTTTAATTCCTTCTCCTTTAAATGTAGTTTCAAATGCTTTAAGTGTATCCTCCAGTTTAAATCTGTGTGTAATTAGTGGTTTAACATCTACTTGTCCTGATGCCACCATCGCTAATGCTGTAGGGTAACTGCAAGTAAAACACAGCTTATTGCAGATTACAAACTCCATTCATTATGAAAGTAATGTCACAATAATGTTGGTGAAGCAAAAAGTGCAGTTTATGTGTGATCTACATTTGGTATGAATGTTATTACATTGTGTTCCCATCCCAACATACCTTTCATGTGAAGATGAATGGTGGCACAATAAAAAGGGCGTCAGAAAATATAGAAATCATAGTTCCTGTACAACATTCTCCCTTCTGAATTGTGTAAACAACTTTTTTTTCAAGTATGGACTTTTCAGTATTGGCTATTATCCGAACTTGATCTGAGTGCTGTTAAAAAATTTTTAGAAAATTGGATTAGAAATTAATGCACTACTTAGATAGCAAGGTATTATTACTGACAGATGGATGAACTGATGGACAGATTGGTCAAACACATTATATCCTTTGCTAGGAAGCTTACACCCTCAATCCATCACATAAGCATATGAAGCTACATAATGTACTTAGGAAATGTAGTTTGACACAAATTTTGATTAAGTTTCTTTAAAAAGAGGTAAAGCACAAAACGTACTGGTAAGCCACAGTGACTTACTTTGACACTATGTTTACCCACTCACTCCAACACACCAGCATGTGATGTTACATTAGTACATATCAAATAGTAATCCAGAAACGAAATTAGATGTAAATTTTTATCAGACTGTGCATGAGTACATGCATACACATGCATATACAGACATGGATGCAGACAGTAAAAGAATGGTTCTTTCTCAATCTCACTGTGACAAATTAATTATAAAAAAACAATTAAATTTAATTAGCTCATCCTGTCACTAAATTTAATTAAAATTCATCTTCTGTCAGATTACAGATAGACAGGCAGAGTACATAGAGATGTAATGTCTGTTGATTTTCTTTTATCTTTTCATTTTGTAAGTTATTGTTTTCTTAATTTAATCAAATATTTTCTTCTGTAAATCATGTATTTTACATTTAAGAAAGCCTACAAAAGATTGAAGTCTTGTACCAACCTCTTCTATTGGCTAATTATTCATTAAAACATCAGCTTAACAACATACAATAACACCCATGACTATGAGATTTCAACTGAATAATTTTCTTCAATTTCTACAGTATAATAGGATAACTTATCACTAATTTTTTACATTTCTCTTTGATGTTGGCACATGATAAATTTTATTGTCACATAGGTACTGAGAATGTTTCAAATGATCGTCTATGTGTAGTTAAGTGGGGTAATCCACAATATCACATGAAATCGCCTAGAAAAACCAGCGATAAATACACCATTACTTATTTGCTTTGCTCGAATGGGAATTCTCAACACATATCACATGTTAAGCTTCACTTTCTCACAAAATAAATGAGTAATAGTATATTTGTATAATGGAAAATCCTCTGATATCTACTTCTCTCAATGTAGTTCTGGCAATAGAAAGAGTAACTTCTGATTCACCTAATCAAACTACTAATTCCAAAGTTATAGTAACTTACCAATTAACATAACGGAAAATTCCTCTGATATCTACTTCTCTCACTGCAGTACTGGCAATAAAAGTGAAACTTCTGATTGACCTAATCCAACTAACACCAAAGTTATAACAACTTACCAATTAACATAATGGAAAATTCCTCTTATATCTACTTCTCTCACCACAGCAGTAACAATAGGAAGTGTAACTTCTGACTGACCTAACAACTAACTTCAGAGCTATAGTAACTTACCAATTAACATAACGGAAAATTCCTCTGATATCTACTTCTCTTACACAAGCATTTACAATAGGAACTGTAATCTCTGACTGACCTAATCCAACTAACACCACACAACCTCCTGATTTTGTAGCCTGAAAATATATTCAAATTTCAGAATAAAATCAGAAAATATTTTGGAATACATTATACATTCAAAACATGTATGGTCATCTTACAAAAATTTATTTCCTACCATAGTTGAAAAATATCATATCTACAGTATTCTTCCAAATTTTCTGGTATTTTTTTTTCTCTTTAACAGTTAGAATTGTCCTTAAATCCTGATGGAAATTAAAGCTAATGGAAGAAAACAGACCTAACCATACCATAATATGACCACCAATTATGAAGGCAGGGACTGGAGAAACACAGCACATTTGAAACAAAAGGTTTAATGACAGTTAGTTAGGATATCTTTACATAATACTACAGTGTATCTATCCAGTTTTTAATTATAAAAATATTCCACAAACAACCAAACAGCAAGGCAACTAAAAAATGGTCCTGATGCACAAGTCCATTGTTCTGCTTTTAATCATATGTGGCATATCTTTAATAACCATATGGATGGATTAGGTAGTTGGTCACAGACCCCTCAAAAGCTCTTGACATCACAATTCCAACTTTTCAGAGAAATGTCAAATTCTGTCAAAATTTTGTCAAAAATTTTGTCACATACTGTGGTGAGTTTAGGTGTTTTAATATAAAATGACAAAACACAATATTAAAATATATAAGTAAATAACTTTATTAATGCCATCATTTACTGAAAACTTCACAATGGTCGAGCATTAATGTATCTATAAATTTTAAACCATCCTAGATGCTGGAAGTTAAATTCAAACATACACAGTGCCCTACTCATGGTCAAATTTCCAATGAACCATGGTTTCTCAAATTTATCTCTTAACTGTTTCAAATGGAGAAATACTGAACAGCGTAGGAATTAAAAACCATTTTGCAGACTTACATAAATAGCAGTTTGAATACTTGGAGTGGCACCACTACATTCTATTGTAATGTCTGGTTGTAATCCCATCAGTTCTTCAACCTTCTGTGCCATTTCTTTAGGATCTCTGCTTGTGACTTTCAATGTATAAGTGGCTCCCATTGATTTGGCCATATCAAGTCTTGCCTGATCAATATCTGTAAGTAAACAAGAGTTGGTGGCATGTTACCATATTTAGAAAAGTAAAACATTGAACACTAAAATACCGATCAAATTATCTGCTTTCTTATTACGGTAAGTGAAAATTAAACAGCAGTAAATTACACATAAAATCATATGGTTTCATATGGCATAAATAGGGTATTTATATGACCATAGTACAAGATTATGTAAACAGTTTCTGATCTTTTTTATGGTCTACTGTTACCAAATTCTATCAGGAATAACAGTTACAAATTAGTTACAAATTAAATATTATAACGTATCCAAATCCCTTGTTGTAAAACACTTTTGTTTTTGTATGTACTGTTCAATTCTTGAAAGCTAGCATTTCTGCCAGTTTCTAAAACTTTTAGAAACAAAATTTACATTCACTGACAATGTACATTTATTATATATGTACTTGTCAATTTAAGCGTATCTATGGGCCTTTCCATTAAGCAGTTCAAACAGACAATATCATTTCATTCATAGTTCCCTGTCTGTTTTTGAGCTAAAGAAAGTTTGGGTACCAGATGCTGGTTTAACTGGTGCGAACCGAAAAACGGAAAAGGCCCTTAGATAACAGTTTTGATTATCCTGGTCTCCTCTGATAAGAATGAAGGGTTAAGACAGAAAACCCATTAATTTCAGAGCTTACTTTCAAAATTAACTTTGTCCAAATTTGCTCAATATAACTATGGTTTTTTCTAGCTTGTGTCAGCCACATTATGCTCCATGGAGCATGTTTTATTTGTAAAAGCTTTAGAAACTGACAGAAATGCTAGCTTTTAGCGAGATATCTCATCTGTTTCATGGCAAGTACAAATGTAAATTATATTCAACAATTACGTTTGTAAATTTTGTTTATCCCAAAATGACGATAGCCATTTTAAATGAATTTAACAATAACAAAAAATTGCTTTTAGATCCAAAATTAACAGCAACATTTGTGGTGCAACTGAATAATATACACAGGCAAAACTATATTGTGAAGTCGCAGTGAAGGGATCAGAGATCTAGTTTACAAAGCTTTTGTCAGTGTCTAATAAGGCTTAGGGTTCCATGAGACAATATAGTTGTTGACAGTATATCACATATTTAAGCTCTCTCACAGAACGATTGAAGGATAAATCGAGAACTTTCATTTCATCAGCTTTGACTATTAGTTTCTTTTTTACCCTTATTTCTAGTTTAGCATATTAAAATGACCACCACTCATTTCTAATATCTAATGCAAGTTATTAGTTATATCCTAAATGTAGTGTGAATCAATTCAGAGAATTGGTGCTCTTTTATTTATTTGTTTGTTTGTTTGTTTGTATGGGGTTTTTATGCCACTTTCAGTAATTTTTCAGCTATATCATAGCATCCAGTTTGTATTGGGTAGGAAGCTGGAGTACCAGTGAGAGCCCCAACCTTCTGCCCGAAGATCTGCAATCGTTGTCAATTAAGGCTGGAGTCAAACACGCCTCATTCTGCACCAGGTTTAAACTCACAACCCCAGTATTGACACACCGGTGATCAACAGAAGATGTGACTAACTACTCAGACCACTCGGCCACTGAGACCCCATGGTACTCATTTGGGTCCCTAATATCAGAAATAACTGGGATCACAATCCCAACGATTTAACTTGCACCGTATTCTGATTTAAGTAATATTGTCCTAAGTATTAAATACAATGATCAATGGTAATAAAATTGGAGCACTTAAACAAACTGTTCAGATAGATATTACACATCTACAATTTCTTGAGCAAATACCAGTGTATCTAGATATTAATATTAACATCAACACAAACAAATATCAGAAATAAGTTTGAAATTGTTAATACTGAATGAATGCCAAACCTGTAACACATACAATTGCTGCACCAAATGCTTTTGCTGTGAGTAAATTGACTAGACCAATAGGACCTGTAAACAAAAGTTCAGAAATTAGTGGATAAGAGATCATACATATGATACTGGCCTCAAGCCATTCTGTGAGATTTTGTTTTATTTTAAATGAGTATCATTAATTGTAAGTGAGACTTTTTCTTGACAAATGTAATTTCATCAATTTAGGTAAAAGTCTTCCGCAAACTGAATAAAATAGCAGTTGTTATATTTCTCAATAGTGACATATCAAAGAGATGAGTGTTTTAAATGATATTTTAATGATTTTAGTGATGTCTATAAAATTGACATTCACGTCATTTTTACGTAAGAAAGTCAAAATCTGACTTATTTTCTACTTTAAAACCCCAAAATTATGTGAGAGTTTGTTTCACTTAGTAAGATATCATATGTATGTCAGAGATTATCTGAATTATGTTTTTGACTGGATTTCTGTAAACAATAAACAAGAAATTCACATGATCATCAACTGTTTAATTTCACTTCATAAAGATCAATTTCAGGGTATGAACTTGTTTGAAATACAGATATGGAACATTTCTCATTTTAGCTGATACGCACTTGATCCTTATTAACTCAAGTTTTTTGTACTTACAGTTACTTCCCTTTATAACAAAATAACTAGTAATTTTTTTTCGAATGTTAACAAACTGTAGCATGATCTATCCAAATAGTTACATGTAACTAAAAAGTGGTTATATGTCTTCTGCTTAAACATTAATTTGCTGTACAAATTGAAGTATTGAAATACATCCATATTCTCTTTATATTAACCATGAAAATAAAGATAGATTTGCGTAATAGCGAAAGTATAAATATTGAAGATTTTAAACTTGAACCAACGCTGGTTTTAATTTATGAGATCGCAGAGTTGATGTAATTTTCTACAAAGTACTAAAGTATACATACCAGATCCACAAATAAGAACTTTGCTGCCTAGGGTAACACCAGCTCTCCTGCATGCATGAATACTAACAGACAAGGGCTCCATCAGGGCTCCTTCTTCTGTACTCATATTGTCTGGTAATCTATAAAAATCAATCTACTGAAAAGACCTTTCTACGTGGTTTGTAAAGCTTCTGTGGGATATATCAATGTTTATTAGCACTTAATGCAACAGAAAAATATGTCAAATTTCATAACGAAGATATAACTAATTATGCTATGACTTTATCTGTCTTTCTATTAAGTTCTATAAAACTCCAATTTCAGCTTGTGTTTTAATTGATACTGGAAGATAATTTTATTAGAACAACACAAATTATCACAAATAAATCATATCAAATAGTTGACAGTAATACAAAACTTCAAGCTGGAGTGTAAACCCATCTGGCAATTATAGAGATGATATTGTAGTAAGACAGCTCTGATTAAAACAACTAGAGGCTCACCTGAGCCTGTATTGCTCCCTTGTTTATAAGCTGATCCACTACCCAAAAGTGAAACATTTTCTGAAAGTGGTCCTATGTTAAACTCCCACAGTGGTCGCCATCTTGAATTACTCATCGTCATGAAAATTACACTCTTGGCAGAGAACCATCCAATAATCATTCATGAACAGTTTGGTTTAATTATCTTCATAGTTTCTGAGACAATCTTTGAATTTCCAACAGGATCCTATGTTAAATTATGTCCAGCTGTGGTGCTCATCTTGGACTTCCCATCGGCGTGAAAATTACAAACGACCATCTAGTGATCAATCATTAACACTTTTGTTAAAATTGCTTTGTAGTTTCTATGACGAAGATCTCTGAATGCTTTTCCCATAGGGTTCTATCTTCAACTATGTCTTGCAGTGGCAGCCATCTTGGTCTTCCAATTGGCATGAAAATTACAATTTTGTAAAAGACCATCCCATGACCATTTATGAACAGTTTTAGTTTAATTATCGCCATAGTTTCTAAGAAGAAGATATTTGAATGTTTTCCCCATAGAGTCCTATGTTAAACTACGTCTTTGGTATCAACCATCTTGGACTTCCGATCGGCATAAAAATATCAAACTAGGTAGAGAACGGTCCAATGATCATTCATGAACAGTTTCAGTTAAATTGTCTCCGTTTCTGAGAAGATTTTTGGCTGTTTTTTTCCCATAGGGTCCTATGTCCCAGTTGGGATGAAAATACCAAACTTGGTAGAGGACCATCCAATGATCATTCATGAAATGTTCTGGTTTTATTATCTCCATTGTTTGTGAGAAGAATATTTTCGACTATTTTTACCATAGGATCCTATGTTTATGTCGTGCGTTGGACTTCCGATCGGCATAAAATGTCAGACTTGGTAGAGGACCATCCAGTGACAATTCATGGACAGTTTCGGTGTTGTTTCTGAGAAGAATATTTTTGACTGTTTTCCCATGGATTCCTATGTTAAACTATGTCCTGTGGTGGCGGCCATCTTGGACTTCTGATTGGCATGAAAATACCAAACTTGTTAGAGGACCATCCAATGATCATTCATGAATAGTTTTGGTTTAACTGTCTCCGTTGTTTCTGAGAATAAGATCTTTGACTGTTTTTCTCATAGAGTCCTATGTTAAACTATATCTTGTGATGATGGTTATCTTGGACTTCCGATCATAATAAAATTTA
>JAOXYI010322648.1:0-10342 GCA_028566495.1 Lithophaga antillarum
TTTCAAAGCCTGAAAATAATGACTTATTAAACCCCAACCTTTGAAAAGTTTCCCTTTTTTTGATAATGAATAACCACCCACAATTGCTTGATTTCTTGGTGCCAGTATATATAATTTGGTAGAGATCTGCAGGCCAGTACAGTCACACTGATTTTTCTATTTCCAAAAGTATAAAATCTGCATCAAAACATTTCAAGACTTGCATAAATGGTAAATAAAACAGCTGGTCCCACGGCTATAAATACAGGAAATATCTATTTTAGGTTTTGTTATGGGTTTTTTAAATTTGAGAAATGATGGTATTTTTGGTAACTGTACGGTACTTGTGATCTTTCTCAATCTGATAGTGAAAAATTAGGTTACTACGCAACTCAACAAATGAGGCTACCTATAAACTCTACAGATGTCAAAACAAAGAAGTCCGGGCTCTATTACCAACAAGTCTGGGCAGCCACATCTACAAGTACTAAATACTATCCCAACCACATTTTTTTTTTGTTCTTGATGGTTTTCCATATGCAATGACCTTTAAGTTAAACCCATTTGTAAGAGAATACCATACATATCCAATCACTAATTAAAAAAATGTTGGATGGTAAAGTACCAAAATGTGTGGGACAAACAATTTTGACAGGTTCATCCAGAAAAACGACAATGACCAGTAATACATGGTGGTTGTGTGGGTACTCTAACTTCCTTCATAAACACTACTCAAAGAAACAAAGTACAAACAGGAGTTTACAAATCTTCTGTAATCCCACTATTCTGGGAACCAGCAGCTCCTGACAATCGACATGTCATTTGAACAATTCCACTGGTCTTTGATAGTATTCCAAAAAAAAAAAAAAAAATGACTGAGTTGCACTGGTCCAAGGGCCCTCTAGATAGGTAAAATCCACTGGCCCAATCTCAAATTAACATGTTCCGAACCCAGCACGTGAATATTTTCATGCCTGACAAGGGGTGAATGATGTAGAGATTTACAATTAGGACACAGAAACTGCTTAAAGACCAAGAGACTTAAACTCCCTTTAATACAAAATGTGCCCAACACTGAAAAAAAGGCATTTGAGAATGAAGCTCCTGCACAAGTGAATGATGCTTTGAGTAACCAAACAAAAAAATGATAATTTACATTAGGCATTGCATCTGAAATGTAAATTATCTTCAATTTATGCAATTGTCTCCTATAAAATTATGTGTCACAGTTTTCCACCCACTGATTTTCTCCAGGATAATAGCTTTCCATATAACCAGCATAGTTATCGATTCATCCTCTTGGCCTGTTGGATTTTCCCATACAACAATAGACTAATCCATTTCAGTTTGACTTGGACAGCTGCCAACATTATTAATCATGCACACAATAACCATCTGGATATAGCCTAGTGACCTTCACCTATCACTAAATAAACACTTAACAATGTCTCCAGGGGGTTACCACTGAAGTATTAATATTTTTATTCCATAAATCAACATAATACTGTGACATTCTATTGTGGTTAGGTCCTGGCTGGACTTTAATTTATGTCAGTTCACTCAACCCAACTCAGATAAAATCTAGGACATATAACAACAGCAATCTTTAACCTTTACATTCACAGACATTCAGACATACATAACCTTTTCACACAGACATACTGATAGGACAAGATGTCCTTTCATCAAAGTACATGCATTGTTCCTAAAATATTGTATGCATGTGGACACAGTTCCATAGGGGGTTTAGGATCAACTTCTCACTCCTCATCACTATAATCTTCAACAAAAGCTATATTTTGACCTACCTTTTGTAAGAAAATTGGGTCATGGTGTCAGAAAAACTGGCACAATCGATCTTTTGTTTTCAAGTCATAAAGTTGCATGAAATTTCATGAAGAACCCTGAAGGATTACCACATTGATGTTTAAATTTCAGTGAGCTGATTCCTAAACCATGGAAATTCCTCATCCATGGGATAAAACCTTGGTGAATACATTTATTGGTGAACATACACGGTATATATTTCTACCCTACTTCTAAAAAATTCAAAAAATTTACAGGAAGCCAGTCGGCAACCTCATTGAACGCATTAGGTTGCCCAAATGGCCGTAAGGTTGCCCTACATGTAGAAATATTAAATCTTTGGTTGTCAACTTGACAACTTGGATTTTATTTCAGGCAGTCCCCATTAAACTAGGGCTGGTTTTGATGACCGTACGACCTCTTATTTCGAACGCTGAAAGTATAATGAAGACTGACCATGATCAAATTAACAAAAAGAAGTAATGGGAGCATTTCATGATTAAACCAGCATAACAGTCACACAAGTTGAACAAATCTTCACCAAGTTTTACACTAACCAGTGTAACAGTCACACAAGTCGAACAAATCTTCATCAAGTTTAATGATAACCAATGTAACAGTCACTCGAACAAATCTTCACCAAGTTTTATGATAACCAGCATAACAGTCACACAAGTTGAACAAATCTTCACCAAGTTTTATGATAACCAGCATAACAGTCGTACAAGTTGAACAAATCTTCACCGAGTTTTGTGATAACCAGCGTAACAATCACACAAGTCTAATAAATCTTCACCGAGTTTTATGATAATCAGTGTAACAGTCACACAAGTCAAACAAATCTTCACCGAGTTTTATGCATGGATAAAAACTGAGACTAGATCTGACTTATGAAATAAATATAACGATTAAATCTGAAATAAATTGGTTATTGTAAACAAAGGTGATCTGCAACACTTCAACTCTTGCAAGGAGCAAGATATTCCTGGACTACATAGACTAGGATGAAAGTTAAATGTCTCACTTCTGCAACTTTCACTGTCTGTGAGGTAAAAACCCTAAATTTAGTAGTTTTGAGTTCAAATAAAAGTAAATTCTGGCAACTTGACTATTGCTGCTACAATATTCTTGGTAAACAGGACTGTGGAATATTGGGCCACAAATGATGCTCCTTGCCAGTCTGATCCAAAATGGCCCAGTGGTTCTAATTTATGAATTTTGTATGTGGCTTTTGAATAAAAAACATGCAAGGTAAACTTATATAAATGAGAAAAATATAATAAGCTGGGAATGGCTTTCATAATATTGGCAAAAATGGCCCTTGAGAAGATAAGATGTGGAATGATTAAACAGAAGGTGTCCAACACAATGTCTTTGGTCAGCAGAGGGTAGGGGGAGGTTTAATCTGAAATTAATTGAAATTTACACTTCATTTTCTGTTAAGTGCATGCATTTACAACTTTGAAGTACAAATGTAAAGGCAAACACACTTATGCCCTCATTGTTCAATTACATATGTATTGTACAAAAATATACATTCAGTTCTGTAGTGTGAACATGTTTTCTCATAAATCCCCCATCATCTGCGTATTGAGATCCATATTGTTATTGACACCCTAGTTGATAATAAGGGGCAAAGTTGATAATTTTTCTGTTTTGTATCTCATGAAATGTTAAATTATCACATCTCAAAACCACAATGTAACGCTTAAAGAAGTGCTAAAGACTTCGTAATTCGGCAGTTCTTTTGGAATATTGTAGCAACCATTTAAGCATATTTAGTGGTGAAGATAGACAAGT
The DNA here is from genome assembly GCA_028566495.1 of Lithophaga antillarum. Taxonomy (NCBI): domain Eukaryota; kingdom Metazoa; phylum Mollusca; class Bivalvia; order Mytilida; family Mytilidae; genus Lithophaga; species Lithophaga antillarum. The sequence continues at coordinate 3,586 of JAOXYI010322648.1, forward strand.
GGATATAAGACACAAGTTCACAAAACTCTGATAGAAATGGTGAGGCAATTCTGCTGTAATGTTCTTCATTACTGGTTGTACCTGTTATATTCTTTCTGTCATACAAGCTTATTTTTTTCAGTTAATCAGCAGTTTTCATTGCTAAATTTTTGAAAAGCATGTCTTTTCAGTTTTAATTTCTAACAGGTGCACCTGTTGATCAGCTGTTATAAAAACAAGCTTGTGTATACCTACTGTCACTGAATGACTTCAGTTGTGTCAATATTAGATGCCAAACCAATTATCACATGACACCTTCTAAAACCCTGGACAAATAAACAGGTATATAATGAGATGTCTACTTAGAAGATCAACTGTCCTCAATAAAGTTAGCCACACCAGTTGTCACTTCCAGAGAAAATCAATGATCAGTTTATCATGGAATAATGTATCTCATAGGTGTTAATGTATACAGTGGGACTGCTAAAGACTAAAAGCAACATAGTGAATTAATGTATTCTCATTGGTATCACAGTTTTCAAGACAAACACTGAACACATACAGATATAAGACAAAACCACCAAACCATCAGAAAACCTAAGATAAATGTAAACAACTAGACTCTGTCTTGGAACAAGTAAATGAAATCTGGCAAGATACACAACCAAATGGTTATAATATTTCATCTTACCATAATTCATTAAACATGTTAAACAATATTTCAGCTTGGAATGAATCTGCTACATCATGGAAAGTCATATAACTGTATTAATTCTAACAACCATGTCCCCATTTTTTGTTAAAAACATATACAACACAAAAATAAACATCTAACAGAATGTAAATTCTTTCTTTTACCCACCAGTATATATCTAAAAACTATTAAGTTAACAGAGTTCTATATATTTTTATTTGTAATTCTCTATTTTGAACAAGATATGACAACACCCTGGTCAGATAGTCCCCCAGCTAACAACACACTTTTCTTTCAGGCCTCTACAATAATTTTCATGCCAGCTTGTCCATCCAACAAGCTGTACATAAATGTGTCTTCAAAATTGAATACACCATTTTATTTCAATTTTACACTTGTTGTTTGGACAAATGGTTCTTGCTTTTCATTTGTCCGAAGCGATTTTAGACTGGTACGGACAAGTCGGACAAACCTTAATGTAAAGCCCTGTCTTTGCAAGTACCGGTAATGTTTTTCCATTGTGCCATTTTTGACAACACTGAACAGTATCATCTGGATGGAACTGGACCTGACCTAACAGATTTTCAGTATCTCTAATAAACACCTCCTCTTTGGAAAAATACATGTAGCACGTGTGTAGATGACAGTATGATTTGTACTCAGTGCAGTATAACAGAAAGTTCTGATAATGTACATTGCCTGGTACTAGTAGAATTTTCTGTATACTATAGTGAGCATTAGTGGATCAAGAGGCTCAAACCACCTTAGTTTGGAAGGAGGAACTAGCAGTGAGAAAAATAATTTAAAAGTGGCCTGAAACCCCTCCCATTTTTGAAAAGCCCTTGATCCACACCTGCTGAGCTTGTACACAATATACAGGACAAGCAAGGAATACAACAGATATGTTTCAAACTGCCATATAATGTATTCTTACAACAATTCTGTGATGTTTCTCCTTCCCCATTTGTATTGGTTGGTTCTGGCTTGACATTCTGTGGTTTGACTGCTGCTTGTTTCCTTGATTCAACAACATCAGGCATGACAGCATCAATCAGGGACAGGGTCTCAATACAACGCTCAGATCCATCCTTTTATGAACAACAAAAAACACATCATTGTTGTCTCATAATATTTCAGTATAAGGCATACTCATTTTTTTTAATTTGTGTCTCATTTTCTTTGTCCACTTGCTATTACTACATATATATATGTATTTTGTTATGCTGCATACCCACTTTTTTCATTTGTTTTTTGTTGGAACATGACCTACAGTATGTCCTAATTTCTGACCTATATATGGAAACAGTACATGACCTTACCTGAGGGCATTTTTCCATGTCTGATTTATATCCAACCTAACAATTGTGCTGACAGGACAATTATATGTATACTACTTACTGTTAGGACAGGGACACCCTGAAGCCATAACATTTTTTCAATAGGCCTTGACTGCTCAAATTGTAAATTTCATACCTGCTCAGAAACTGCAAATTCAACTGTAAGCAAATCCTCCACCCCCCAAATTTTTTTTTCTCAGAAAAATTACTAATTTACATATATATATATATACATTTAAGATACACCACAATTTAGGTAGCTTTTTCTTCACCCACTGTGGATGTGGGCTTTGGGTGGAATTTCAGTAAATTGTGTCCAAATATTTCTGCCCACTTTGTCCATCCTACATTGTGACATACAGCATATGTTGTTCACTTACAGTGTTAGAAATAGATTTTTGATTGAACTTGCCCCAAGGGCAAGTTCAAGTCAATTTCCACTTGCCCCCATGGATTTCAACTTGCCCTTGTAATTTTCAAAAATTGGCTAAGTATGTGGATTAAATATGGTATAGATAGTTTCTGTTGCTTTGTTTGCTGTAAGTGTTTGTCTCATTCAGAGTATTGTATTTGTCATGTCCTGTGCTTAATTTGTCATTTTCAGAATATTGTTGGTTGGATGATCTTTACCTTTTGGTGAATAAGTATAATGGACATATACTAATCATATGCATGTAGCTTGCTACAGTGTGAGATTTTTTCATTGTTGAAAGTGCCTTCCAAATTGTCAGGTTATTTACAAAGTGGTTGTCTCATTGACATTTATCCAATATCTCCTTTTGTTACTAGTAAGCTAAGGGCTGTTCCATTAAAAAATACATAGAACCCAGGGATTGCACTTTGAAAATAGGGTACCCACATTTTTGAATTCTACAATTTTGTTCAGATATTAAGAATAAGTTGTCACCCACCAACAGTGGCAATTTAGAAGTGCTTTCCCTGGGTCCCATGTATATTTTGATGGAACTGCCCTAATATATTTAAAACCAATCTTCACAACACAATTTTATTATGAGATTCTTAAAACACATCAGTCATCACTCCTTGTCCACAAGTCACAAAATTCATGAAAAGCATCTCTAGCATGCATTACTCTTTCAGTGTAATCTAGTTTGGCCTCAAAGAGATTATTAACTGATACATGTACATCATTTTCACAGGAGTAGTCCTCATCACTTTCATACTCCTCATCTTGATCCTCAAACTGACTAGAAGAATCAGCCATACTGACTTGCACTTGAACACCTGTATCTTTAGTTTTAGTAAATTCTGTCATGTAACACTGAACTGATTTTTCTGTATATCTTAGAGCCTTGTACAAATGGCCCGATCTGTTCGTTCCCAAAAACTTTACATGTCTCGCATGTCATTCCATTTTGTTCGTTGTACCGAAGCTACGTGAACTCTTTCAACCAATGTACTTGAAATTCCCTTTTCCTATCCTTCCATTCATATTCTTTCTTATGTAAGTCCTTTTCCGATTCGGTCCGTCTCTTCTTTTTTTCTGGGACATATCCTTTGGAAAATATTGGAAAGGTCGAGATTGAGACCTTGTCACCAAAATAAACTTTTGTAAGTATCGATTTTTTTCATTGGAGGAATTCAGGAAATTGACCAATCAGATGAAACATGACAAGAACAATTTGGGAATTCGTACATCAGATCGACGCTCAGAAAGGATCAAAGTACTGAATTGCTGTATGCCGTTTTTTTCCAACTTGCCCGCCGGACGAGTTTCAGTCCGTTTTAACTTGCCCGAGGGGATTTCAACTTTGGCGGGCAAGCGGGCAAGCGGCTATTTCTAACACTGCACTTACATTGTACATGTACATGTAGTAGGCTGGACATATTCAAGAAGTCATGAGGAAAGCAAATGCACCTTAGATGCATAAAAATAAGTGTGGAATGAATCCTTTTCTAGGTGGAAAGACAATAAGAAAATTTTGTCACACAATAAATGGTGCAGACAATCCCAGAGAACTGTAAATTAAAATGCCACCCATCTCTTTTAGAGGGAAGGTCTATACAATATACCTCTGCAATACTAATTTCAGCCTCCGTATACTGAAGTCCTTTCTGTATTATGTTCAACAAAGCTGCTGGTGGTACCAATGCTCCATTAATATTGGACTGACTGATATGACTTTCAATACCAAAGGTATAGGCTGAGTGCACAAATCCTAGAATAGACAAAACATTGAGCATATTATTGCAGACTTTTTTTAAAAATTGAATTCAAATCAATCTCAATGATCCCTGGATTCGAGTTTTCAATTACTTTGTTTCCAATTCCCACTCTACATGTAACTAACAAGGGAAAGTTGAATTACATGTATCGAACAAATGTTACTGCTCAACTGATAAAAATCCAAAGCACATGCATGTCGTAAGTTCATCTACCATGTCAGACCTGGTGTATGATACTGTATCTGTGATGACATGTACAAGAGCTGTCGGAATGACAGTACATGTATACTGTATCCCTTGACTGTACAGTGAAAGCTGAATAACTGCAAAAGTACTGACAAATTTCACATTATCTTAACATAATGTTTAATGCAATGATGCTTTTAAAGTATTCCTAATTCTGGGCAATATAAGATGCCACAACTGTTTACAATACAAAGTGTTGTGACCAAAATTAGTAAGTCAGGTCATGATGACCTAATTTCTGCACAGCAGACATTCAAAGCACTAATTTTTCTGAAGGATACACCGTATGTTAAAGTCCTGACTGCAAATAAAATGTGACCAAACACAATTTTCTAGGTTACGATAACCAAATTTCTGTACACTGATTTTGAATCAAACAGATGTCACAATCTTATGTTTGCAATAAAAGTATGAACTGCTTTTTAACAAAACAGAAATAGGTCACTGTCAAATTAAAATGACTTAATTAATGTCACAACCTTATGTTTGTGAGTGACTACAGTATCATTTGACCTACTTTTAAACAAAACTACAAGAGCCGTCCTAATGATAGCACAAACCCCAACTGCACAGTGAAAGCTGACCAGATGCAAATACTTCATAATATCTTAACTGTTAGTGCTAGAATGAGATCTCCATTAGTGACACACAACAGAAATTGCAATATTTGTACACATTGTGGCTAAGTTTCCTTATGCCTAATATGAACAGGGAATTTTATTAACCACACCAGTTACATTAGCCATTGGCTATGTGGCTGACTACTAGCACTAAAACAGTGCCCTTATTTCAGTAAGGCTATACATTTTGTACCTGGTTTTAAAGTACTCCCAATTTTGACCAATATGAGATGCCACAACCCTGTGTTTACAACAAAGGTGTTGTGACCCAGTTTTCTCACAAATTATGACCTAATCTGTGCATGTACTGAATAATTTAAAGCATTCCCGATTCTGAATTATATGAGATGCAACAAAGCTACATTTATGATAAAAGTGTCATGACCACCTTTATAACACAAGTAGGTCACTGTCAGGTCAACATGACCTAATTTTGGCTTGCACCCACAGTGTTCACAATTTTGAGCATTATGATATGAAACACCCCTACATGTACACAATGTATGTTTGAATTTTTTCACTCTTTGTATGAATTTATCACATTTTCAAGGTGTGTAACTAGGTCGTGATAACCTATTTTCAGTGAATTTAGGCACACTTCCAATGTGTTCATACATGTATTTATGAGTGTTATAATATTTCACAAACCTATGTTTAAACAAAAATAATTTTTTGATTCCTCATTTTCATTAATTTCGAAGATTTTAAAGGGTATAACTGGATCACAATGACCTAAATCTTGTCACTTCTAACAGTGTTCACAGTTACAAGCATTATGATATATCACAACCTAATGCAGGCATAGAAATCAAATTTTGTGTCCACAATCAAACCATTGCTTGTAGCTTTGAAAACTACAAGCAAATTTCAAATTTTTAAATTTCAAGGAGCAACTTTTTTAGGCACAGTAAAAAGGCTAAGGGTCATATAAAGAAATCAAAGTTATTTATTTAATAATTCTAATACTTACATGTAACACTAACATGAAAGTATAACACTAAACAGTAAACATATATACATTTAACAATTTCTTGTCGGTATTTTCACTGATACCCCAGTCAATTCCACTTGCTGTTTGTGTTGTTTTTCTAACTTTATTTGATGGCTGATCATCACATCAGTTTCATTTGCGTTTTTAGTTTTGAAACAATTCAGTAGCATAGCTCAAAGCAATTTTTTGGTGACATTTCAACTGAACCTTGAATGTCAAAATGTTTGGAAACTGCTGGATCTTTTTCAATTCAAACATGCAAACACTTGTTGCAGTTGCACTGGTTTCCGATCTCTAACAATACTACGATAGTAAAAAACTAGCAGTAAAAACAGATACCGATAAAACCAGTTGAATTTAATCAAGTGTGAAGCATGTAAACATTTAAGAGCACTGAAGAGCAAAAATATTTTAGAGCAGAGGTCGGCACTATTTGCACACAATTTTCCACACGTAACTTTTTTCATCCTCGTTACAACGGAGTATGCAATATGGTGAAAATAGACGCATTTAGCATCTTTGCATCAATTAATTTCAAACCCTGAATAATAACTAGCAATATTAGTGACCCCATATACATTTTTGTATATAAAGTCAATTAACATTTCTCCATCAAATTCCTCAGTTCTATGTCTGTATCTACGGATATCAGTTTGTAGTAGGCTTTACTTTTAAATCCGATACAAATAGCTGAAATTACTTT
>JAOXYI010322759.1:0-10342 GCA_028566495.1 Lithophaga antillarum
TGACTGTTTCCTGGGTGAAGTTTGGTGCCAGGAAATGCCCAGAATGCAGGATTTTGCACCATTTACCCCAGAGCTTCTGGGGGCCGCCCCCTGCCATAAAGGGCGCCGAGCAAGATCGGCGCAACGGACGGTGTTGCCGTCCGATTCCGTAGCCGGCTACTTTTTCTTTTCAGCCTTCTACTCTAAAAATTAATGACATCACTGATATCTATCTGTATATATCACTAGCCTATCACCTCCAAGGTATGAATTCATGACTTACTTTCGACAATAGCAGAAATGAGGGTGCACTCTACTCGTACCTTATATAATAAAGTTTATGAATTATTTGCCGAAGATCGATGCTTCCCTAAGGCTTCTTCCATTAGTAAAACTGGCTGCCATGATAAAGCTGAAGTGCTGAATGGTTCATTGGATGTTGGAGTTTATCGTCACTTTCAGCTATATCGTGACTGTCAGACTTATTGAAGGAAGAAAGCCTGAACAGCTATCCAGCTGACCCAGTGAAACCCCTAACCTTGGGGTAGGTGCCTGGAAAACTTAACACATGAAGCGAATTGAGCAGGACTCAAACTCGTGACAGAAGTATTAGGCTAGTGGTTGTTAGTCAAGTGATCTTAACCACTCAGCTACCCAGACTCTAAATGCTGAATGTATACCATATAGCGGGAAATTTTTGTGAGGTTCTGATTTTCGCCATCACATAGTCGCGAAAATAAAGACTTGCCAAATTTGAATTCAGTAGTTGATACAATGATATATCTATCTAATCACGAAATTTCAGACTCGCTAAAATTATGTACCCCATTTTTTATAAGAAAGTGCGAAAATTTTAGCTCGCGAAAATTAACCGCTATACGTTATGCCCAATAAATCACTTGATTAATTGAACTGATATGTGATAGTTTAGGTATATCTACAATTTTGTAAGATGTGTGAAAATATAAGGGATCAGTGTTGTACATTGTACTGAAGACAAAACTTAACCAGAATCATTCAACTGTAAAATGTAGGTCAAGATGACCCATTTGAACAAAGGTTTAGCACTATCCAAGATGTTTCCAAACATGAAGTTTCAGTTGTATTTCACACCATTGTAATTTATGACCTGTCTGAGATACAGACCTTAAAGTAATGGTTATGAAATGAATGGACACACTACGAAAACAAGTATGTGTAGATGGTTTGGTTTGGTTGGGATTTATCATCACTCAGCAATTTTAAAGTGATATCATGACAAACAGACTTACTAGGGGAGGAAAGCCTGAACAGTTACCCAGCTGAACCGGTGAAACCCCCAACCTTAGGTAGGTGTCTGGAAACCGTAACACATAAAGTAGGGCAAGCAGGACTTCAACCCATGACACTCAGTGGTGTTAGCTAGTGGTTTCAAGTCGGCGACCTTAACCACTTGGCTCCCCAGACCCCACAAATAGATGGTATAAAGACGTAAAATGTTATATACCCAAGCCAACCTTACTGGACAAGAGAACAACAATCTTCCTTTTCAATGCCAGTAGTTTTAAAATTCTGACTCTTAATAATTGTTGTTGGAGTTCATCATCAATTTCAGCCATTTTTCAGCGATATCATGACTACCAGATTTATTGGAAGAAAAAAGCCAAGACGGTTATCTAGCTGACCAATGAAAACGTTGACCTTTTGCAGGTGTCTGGGAGCCTTAACATACAAAGTGGGTCAAGAGAGCTCAAACCTATGATAGCAGTTTTAGGCCTGTGGTTATGAGTCAATTATCAAAACAACTCGACCACCCATGCCGCTTACTGTAAAGTATTAATATTCGCGGTGTTTTAATTTTCACTATTTTTGCGGCAGCTTAATTTCCTCTAAAATAAATACTCTCGAAATGAATGTTTTTGTATAAACCTTAACTTAAGAAATAATTAAACTGCAAAAAATCATACCTGCTAATATGTCAATAAACAGAATTCCGCGAAAATTGTAATCAGCAAAAAATAATACTTTTACAGTATCCAGCAAATGATCCAGTGAGAGTAATGATATATGATATGTTGCAAGCTTGTTTTAAGCAACTTTAAAAAGTCTTTTGGGTTCATTATCTCAGAAGCTGTAGGGTCAAACCTTATGGATCGACTTGTCATCGTACTGTCCTAAAATCAGTGCAAACAGAGGGTATGGAAAATAATACATAATAAAGACTATAGATTATGCTCATTTTTGTCACTATACCGCTGAAACTTTCTTGCCATATAAATACAGTCAACTCTCATTATCTCGAACACAGATAAGTCAAATTTTTGGATACCTCAAAGTGAAATTTTTACCCTCTACAGTAGAATCTAGCTAAATTTACTTCCAGTAAGTCAAATTTTCGATTAAGTCCAAGAAAATTGACTGGTCCTTTCACGTTCGACATAACAAGAGTTGACTGTAGTTCATGGCACCATCCAGAATGAAACAATTTTTCATCTGCTTAGATGACCAAACTTGTATGTTATATAAAAACACAAAACCCAATTTAGCAAAAGTTCTTGTTCCTTCTCTAGACACAAAACCTAACATAAAACAATATACATGTTCATTATCATCAGTCCATTCTATATTTAGTTTGTTACTGTGGCAACGATAGCAATGTCTGTTGACCATGTGGTAAATATGTAACGTTTCTTGACATTGACAATTGGTAAGCAATATCCTCGGCAGCCTCAAGTTTTCGTAATTCAACCAATCCTTCTCCTGCCTCCTTGAAAGCAACAGCCAATAATTTGGCTCCTTCAGAATCTCCTTCCGCTGAAATAACGGCAGATTTCTTTGTCATCTCAGCCTACAAAAATAAATATTAAAATGCTAATAAAATATACTTACATGTACATGTAGTTTTATGCATGGCTAAATGTGCACGTCTTTCATAGATGGGGGAGGAAGGAGAGGTTTTTGGTGATCCATGATTGGGGTAATTTTAAGTACCAAAACTGAGTTGTGACCAGGAAAATCCTTAGTTTTATGAATCATGATCTTGATTTTTTATTTTCTGAGATTTGTGGTGAGACACCTACCATCTCTAAGTTCCCCCCCTTTCCCCCCCTTCTCATAGATAAGCATTTCTGTTATTTGATGATTAAGAAAAGTAGCAATGGGAGCATTATTTGATACCCTGCAATGTTTCATTAATTCAAAGGCCATAACTCTGGAACCCAAATAGCACTGACCTTCAAATCAAACTTGATCTATGTGTTTTGCCACTTGCAACAATTACTAAAGTCTGATGAAGATTTTTTGTACAGAACAAAAGGTAACTGGAAAAAAAAAGAAGACACACTATTGGCTAACAGTATTGCACAATCTTCCACCATTACACGTGGCAAAGTATAAAAATAACCAGTTGTAATTGAAACCTTATTGTGGCAAGCTTAGTACAAATTAAACTGAATTAGTTTTAATTTCATTGTCATCAAAATGTGCAAATTATCAAATAAAGCTATCCGCAGGACAGGACTAATACCCCTGTTGAGATTTTCAGTGAGTGCCCTATGTTGTTTGGGGCCTAACTGAACAGGGTTGGGGTAGAGGGGGGGAAGGGGTTTAAACCCCATTTGATCAATCAGTCTACCCACCTTTGGTCCACTGTAACAATGTGTAATATTTTCAAAAGAATCCAACAAATAAAACTTGTGTCATTGAATCACACAGCAAAATTTTGTCTTTGTCATTGAAAGATTGGAGGGTGGGAGGAATCTGGTTTAACTACAGTGAAAATCATCAAGGTTAAAAGGAAACCTCCTCTGATATACTGTAATAGTGTATAAAAAAATTTACAAGAATACAACACACAAAATGTAAGTTACAAGGTGATTTAGCAAAACTTTGTCATTTTGCTTTAAGCAAAGGACAATAACTCCAGATTAACAACAGGAAAATTCATCAAAAATGAAATGGACCCTCCTTTCGTCAACTGTAGCAACGTGTAAAAATTTTAGTAGAATCCAACAAAAGAAACTTAAGTTACCATTTGATATAGAAAAATTTTGTAACTTTTCATTATATAAAGGGCAACAACTCCAGTTTAACAAACATGAAATTCATCGAAAAATGAAACTGACAGACAATTGTAACAATGTTTTAAAATTTTACAAGAATCAGACAAACAAAACTTGAGTTATCGTATGAGAAAGAAATGTCTATCAATGGATGGATGGATGGACAGACAAACACTGTAAAACCAGTACCTTCATTGCAGGGATGTAATAACAGAACCTGCACAGATGACCTTCATATCATAAATGGGAAATTTTCTTAGCATAACAGATACCAATGCCATGGCAACTGTCATATCAATGGCAACAAATTATCTATGATGTCACATTGTTTTATCATGACATAACATATGACCTGGAGTTATCAAATTTTTACCCTAGATTTTCCATTGTAGTTATCACATCTCCCTTCAAAGCCATAAATTCAGGGTTTGAACTTTGCATTACTCATACTAATGAAACTCGGTAGAAAGAAATCTTTTACAATATTTCACAAAAACCATTACGTGCATTTAACAAGTTTTCTCAAAAAGTTAAAGTTCATAGTGTTACATTTGCATCTCAAACTAAAAAATATGAGTACATCACTGTTATTCTAAAACATTTTCTGTTTTCAATACATGTAATGGTAACAACCTTGGATTTTTGGGAGTGGGAAGCAGTCTGCCATATAAAATTTGAAAAGGGACCATTCTGGGTTTATAAATGTCAAATTGGATTCAAATTGGCCACAAAAGCTGCATAAGAAGATTTAAACTGCAATTTTGGTACAAATCTTGAATAGTGACCGTGAAGTACAATTCCTCCAAGTTGATTTAAATTGTCTTGTGTTTCTTGAAGATATTTTGGCTATTAAGTTTGTTAAGATACTGCCAACTGTATAAATTCACAAAAAATAGAGGTTTCAGAAAAAACTTATTGGTCTAGCCAAGTGTTGTTAATTAAATTTATGTTTCAAGATACCATCCATACAAGACCATACTATGCTAGTCAAGAAGGTTAAACACACATCTCAGTCAATTTCAAGACAATAGCAAAATAAATTTCAAATCTTAATAGTTCCTTGTGTGATGTAATTATTTAGAAATGTTCCTTTATCTTTTTAATCTTCCCTCTAATCATCAGTTTGTTTTTAACCTACCTTTTCTACCAGGTATCGAGCTCGTTCTGCCTCTTGTTGGGCTACTTGCTTCATTTCTACAGCCTGTGTGAATTCTCTACCAAAGGTTAAATGTGTCTGAAATGGAACAGAAACAAGATATGAACAAGTTTTTTAACAGTGCATGCTAAAAGCATATCATATTACCAGCCATGAGATGCAGACATAGTTAAATACGACAAAATGTAAAGCCTAAATTAAGAGCTCTACAGAACTGTAGAAGTATTGTTTTTCAAAATTTTTTTAAAAAGGAATACTCTTTATTTACATACTTCCGGGTACAATTTTTCATGATTCAATAATTTCTTACACAAGATTTATATAAAAACTTGTATTTCACAGTGATTTATTTTAGCAGAAATAAAGCTACCATGAAAACAGCAAAAATTAAAACATCGCAAATACTAATACTTTCACAGTATTTGATTCCATATAAATGACATGTCTATACAGTTGCAGATTTATCTTTCTTCCATCTTCATAAAAGATCAACACTGGTTACAAATTCAAACTGGAGAACATTCATTTTAATGTCTCTACATAACCATGATAACTGTCTAAGATAAAAAAAATCCTTACATTTGCTTTGTTCAATGATGTCGGCTGTAAGTGACATTTTTCAGTAAGATATTTCCATATATTTTGCATGAAATCGGTCATTTTTTAAGAAGTTTTGGGCATGTTCTTTAGCTACATATCACTACAACTAAATTCAAATTTCTTTATTTCCTGTTCTTCAAAGTCCCATTCTGAATATTTTGGTTATCTCCCTTTCTCATTACCTGCATTAGAATAATGTGCAAATCTGCCTTAGACTCAGGCTGTAGGTAACACATGCATCAAAAATCCTGCACAGATCTAGGTTACCCTGTGCACAGGATTTTACGTACAATGTTAAATGAATGAGGGTTTCCATTTACATCTGGAGTAATGAATAATAAATTAAAATAGTCGATAAGGGGAGATAATTTTTGATTTTTTCTAAACCTAGTTGAAATCTTAAGGAATTTTAATTTCATTTTTTGGCAATAACAAGAGAATCACAGAAATTATTTTTCTTGTCATATTTTACACCAGTGAAACAACAAAATCATGTTCGAAGTTTGGTGTGATATTTCTCATCATGTATTGCTGTTACCATTAGCACTGTCCGACTTCTTAAGTAGACTACCAGGTAGTACCTAAACATATTAAATGTTTAAATCAGTGTCATTCATGCATAAAAAATAGGTCTTGGTGATATGCCAGTAATCACAATTAATAGCGTTGTATTTACAGTGTTTTCATGTCTGAAAGTTTTGTAATGTTTCTGAGTGTGTGCCTTAGTGCCCGATGATCATCAGAAGGCTGATTAATTTCTAGCTACATTGTATCTCAGATGCAATATTTTACACATTTTGGGGTTTTTATTGGGTTTTTTTGGGGGGATACGTAAATGGTAAATATCTTTATTTGTGCATTAACAGAAACAATGTCACTCACCTCACTGTAATACTCATTGGAGAAATATCATCCAATATCAAAATGTCACTGCATTTTCTGTTAACACTTCAGTAACCCTCCATAATTACATATACTGATTGGAGAACTGCCATCCAGTGCAAACAAAATGTTATTGTGTTTTCTGTTATATCACTTTAGAAATCAATTGTAATTACAAATGAATCACTTACTAAAGATATATCATCTAGTATCAAGCCAAATGTTGCTGCTCTTTCTGTTAACTCTTCACTAACCCTCTGTGACACAATTTCTCTCTGTGTTATCATTTCGCTAGCATCAAACTGAGCCTAGAAAATGTATCGCAGATTTTGTAGTTATACAGTGCAACTGTAGAGTAAGAAAATATTAGCCACTGTCAGCAGGTTATCTTACAGCAGGTTATCTTACTCTCAAATTATAATGGTGATGCAGAACAGGAAATGCTTACCCTTCCGAAGTACTTTATGGGTGTTTATGTTGCCCTGTGTTTAGTTTTCATTGTTGTTCATGTCTGTCTTTGCTATTTTTGTTTTTGTTTGACTGAATCAACTTGTGGTTTTTGAGTGCTCCTATAGTCATCTGTTATATCTGCTGTTATGAGCGGCAACAAAATCTCGCACTGATACTGATACATATTTAAATAATTACATTATGACACCTAAAAATACTTCTAAGTCAATTGTGGCAAACCAAAACATAAATGCTTTTTTATTTCTGTATAAAATTTGATAGCGTGTGCTCATCTATTTAGTCATAAATCACGCCCATTTCCTTTAATCTTGTTGAACGGCATAATCGATTTCACCTTGATATGATTAATATGCAGTTTAACCTATAGTATTTGCAAGGTGATTTTTATGAATTATTTTTCGAAATGTAATTGTAAGTATTGAATACATATTTTTGAAATGAGAAACGAATGCACACACAAAATGTGCTTCGGTTCTCACTGTTACAGTTGTATGAAACTACAAAAATGTGCATTCAATTCTTAAATAAAATATGATTCTACTTATTCTATAATACAACAATTAAAAATTCTAAAAAAGGTCATTTTTAAATTTCTATTAATGTAGTAGGTGGTAGAGCAAACTGTTCAGACAACTAAACCATATATATGTATTTTGCCCCCCCCCAAAGAGGTTACATCTTATTTCAGATTAGAATCTGAAATGGGTATGTTATTCATACATGTATATACATGTACTTGTATTTCTACGTACCGTTCAACTCTGGTAGCTCAAAAATAGCTCAAACACTATGTATTTTGTTAACCACATTTTTAGTCCAACTCAATTATTTTTTCTTATTATTTTCAATTAAAAACTTGAAAACACTCCTAAAACTCAGGCTAATTTTAACTGTCCTTTCCAAGGTTCAAGTTACTACAGTTCAACTGTATATTTGGTAGTCTTGTATGAATGTTTAGACCTTTTCCTCTGTGATATTCTTGTCGCTGTCTCACATTATTTGGTGGTTTATTTCATGTTTTTACAAATGTTGCTGGTTGTTCAGCTGTCTTTTGGTGTTTTCATCAAGCCATTCTGTTTCTTCAACCCTTTCGAAGCTGATCGATACTTTTAAATACATGCACACCAGTTGGTTACATTTTTTACCTTAGATCACATCTACTGGTTTCTTTTTAATGCTTACTGCATGGTTTTGTATAAATTCAACCGTACAGTCATTTGAATAATCATTTTCTTTTTCACTCTCAGTGTGATTTATTTTCCTGTTCATGGCGTCAATTTTGTGGTCTTGTGTTAGTTATTGAAGGGGCATGTGACCGCTTGACTTTCCATTAAAACTAAGGGACTAAATTAAACATATACCTCTCAATTTACTTTAAAAGCTGTTTTAATACATGCAGGTTTAGGTTTAACTGAATCAGACACTTGATTTATCTATCAGACAAACTGACAAATCTACATAGCATTTTTTGTGTGGATGTCTTTGCTTTTCAATTCTGATATTTGTGTCACCCAACTCCTCCTTAGGTCCTTGCTATCAGGTTTTGACAAAATGTATAGCCATATTACCATGCAAAATACTACAGGATAGATCCTTGTCCTAATTTTTGAACCCCTGCATACTAACCACAACTGCTTTCAATACTTCATTTGTAATAGATGGGAGAACTCTTTCATCGTAATCAATACCAATATTTGTGTAAATATTTGGTAGGGCATCTGCTTGTGGTCTGAATAAAATTCTCAAGGTCACATTAACATTCTGTAAATCTGAAAAAAGTGAAGAAACAGCTTCAAGATAAAGAAAAATAATTTACATCCCAGTACATGATCATGGAACTTTGGGTCTACAGTCAGGAGTGTTATAATTTTCCAATTACAGTCAACTCTCGTTATGTCAAATTCGAAGTGATCACTAAATTTCCTTCGACTTAACTGGAAATGCGAGTTATCAGGAGAACATTTAGTTAGATTCTGCTGTAGAGGTTCCAAAATTTCACTTCGATTTATCCCAAATTTGACTCATCTGTGTTCGAGATAACGAGACTCGGAGAGTCGACTGTATGTTATGGTTTACTGTTTACTGAAGAAATTCATAGTTTTTACTTGGAATTTCTATGAAAAAAGTCAAAGATTCCCACAAGAATTGCTGTTTTTACAGTTACATGAACAGATTTTCACATTTCCTTTGCACTGACTTGTCAAGCTTCACTGCACGTTCATTTTTGTAACATAACAGTTATTTACCTTTGCTTCCAGTGATGACAGGAACGCTTCTTGGTCGTGACCGTATGTCAAATATGATTGGTCTCTGTACCCATGGTATAAGAAAATGTGTGCCTTCTCCAATGACAGTTTGTTGTACACCACGAAATCTGTCAAATATTACTGCTCGGTGACCTCCATCAACTAATAATTAAAAAAAATATCATTTTTATACATGGTATAAGAAAATGTATGCCTTTTCCAATGACAGTTTGTTGTACAGCACAGAATCTGTCAAATATTACTGCTTGGTGAACTTTGTCAATTGTTAATACAAAAAATATCATTTTTATACATGGTGTAAGAAAATGTGTGCCTTTTCCAATGATACTTGGTTGTGTATAATGGAACTTCTCAATATATCTGCTCTGTGATCTTTATCAGCTGTTATGTGTCTATATGGTACATCTTTGTATAAGAAAATTACTGTTCCTCCATCAACCAGAAATTTAAAAAATATCATTTTTATACATGGTATAAGAAAATGTGTGCCTTCTCTAATGATACTTGGTTGTGTATAATGGAACTTATGTAATATATCTGCTCTGTGATCCTGAACTTTTTGCAGTATTTTGCTATCTTTTTTTTTAAAATGTAGAAATTCTCTGGCATGATCTGTAATTAGTTTGTACCTTGATTTTTCCCCTTCACTGCTCACATAGTCAATCGAAACATCAAGTCCCTTAATATATTTATGAAAGCATGATGTCTACCCAAAAAAGGTAGCCGACCAACTGACTGAGTCAGAAAAATATGGGTCGGGAATGGGAAACAAACATATTTTTAAGGTTGGCCTTATGTGTCTAAATGGTACATCTTTGTATAAGAAAATCAGTGTTCTCCAAAGCGCATGGAAGAATTGTTATCCCTGACGGTAGATAATACATAATTTACCTGGAAGAATAACTTTCAGCTATAAATTACTGACTGAAAAAGCTTACACTCTTAAC
>JAOXYI010322870.1:0-10342 GCA_028566495.1 Lithophaga antillarum
TAAAAAATCCTACTCCTTTCACTCTAAAGGAATGTAACTCTACTAGAAAGCGGGAATTGTTAGATCAAGGAAACACAAGTACATGAATAATTTCGATGTCGAATTCCCCAATCGAAAACAAACAAATCCAAGCTTCCCAAATAAGGCCTGTGTCTACCACCAAAATTAGCATATATTAAAAAAGAATGACATCTAATTTGAGACGCTTCATTAGCAAGTCAGTATAGACGAATGGTTAAGACGTAATGGAATGAAGAATAAGTTCGAATCCAGATTTCTGCATAATTACTTTTTTTTTTATCTTTTAACTTTTTGGTATTAACAAGCTTAATTTCAAATTATGATTGAGGGCTGCAAGTTTCCGGAATTGATTTTTGATTGATATTTATTCGTTTCTGAAAAGTTATACAAAAAAGTTATTTTCATTCGAAAATAGCTTTTCATTGCACATACAACAATCGAGTACAAACAGAACGCGATATGATTTATTTATATAAGGTGTCTATATTCATTAAGAATTTTTCTAAATACTACTTGTAACGAGGATGGACACCTCAAGTATAAAATATTCATATAGCATTCTGCTTGTACTCAGTTGATTGTACATATAAGGAAAGGTGATTTTCTAATGAAAATGACGCTTTTTATAACTTTATCATAAACGAATAAATATCCATCAAAATAAATTGTGGGAACTTTTCCAAAAGCTAAATACCATGTCGTTTAAAGTACATATAAATAAAGAGCAACTTGTTAGATCAGATGACAGAATTGTGTTGAAAGGCACATTTGTACATGCATCTGTGTGTGTGTGTGTGTGTGTGTGTGTGTGTGTGTGTGTGTGTGTGTGCATTACTATTGTCTCTTCCGGTGTTAAGACTTGATTATTAAACAATACCCCAAATATCTTTGGTGCATTATAAGTTTGACAAAGTGACACTAGATGATTAATTCGAAAATCAAACTTCCAGCTTACATAGTCAGCTAAGTGTCAACCAATATTTTTTCGAAGTTACTGATAATTTTGAAGTCATCAATCATATTTGGAAAGAAAATAAATAAAAATTAAAGATTAGAAAATAAATTCTGAAACCTGTATTCGAAATCACTTTTCATTTCCATTTTTTAAAATAAAAACAAGCGTCTAATCCGTTCGGCTATAGTGCCCATATGAAAAAGTGCATTAAATTAGATGTCATTCCTTTTCCATATAAGCTGAATACGAAGAATTAATTTAAGTAGTAGGGGCAAGGCTTTATCGGAAAGTTTGGATTAGTATGTTTTCGATTAGGGGAATTCGATATTGACGGGAATTTATTTAATCCAGGAATCCGACGAAAGGCTTCAATGGTAATTGAAAAAGCCAGATTTCGTCAACGGGAAACTTGAATATTATTTTATTTTTTCAATTTTTATTTATATATTTATTTATTTATTTTTATCTAGTAATGCAGTTTGTTCAGCAATTTTTACAGAAAAAGTCTCGCATCTTGCCCCACCCAAGGTAACTATTTTATCACTTAACTTTACATTCTATAAAGCACTACTACATTGATCTTCAAAATTTTCTATTATTAGACTTGCCAATAGGCAATTACACATAGATACCGTGAAATGTGAAAAAATAAAGTAGAATAAAAGACATTGGGGGAGAGAGAGGTTCCTTTCTTCCGATTCCTTGATTAAATAAATTCCGGTCAATATCGAGTTCCCTAATCGAAAACATACCAATCAAAACCTCCTGAAAAATCCCTGCCCCTACCAGATTATTTTTATGGATATATATTCGTTTATGAAAAGTAATAAAAAGCGTTATTTTCATTTGAAAATCACTTTTCCTTATATGTACAATGAACTGAGTACAAGCAGAATGCCATATAATTATTTTATTCTGAGGTGTCAATCCTCATTACAGATAGTATTTAGAACAATTCGTAATGAACATGGACACCTTATATATAAAATAATTATATATCATTCTATTTGTACTCAATTGATGAACGTACAAGGAAAAGCTATTTTTGAATGAAAGTAACGCCTTTATAACTTTTCAGAAACGAATAAATATCCATCCAAAATCAATTCCTGAAACTTGCAGTCCTCGATCATAATTTGAAAGTAAGCCTGTTAATATAAAAAAATAAGACCAAAAAAAAATTTTTAAAAAACACAATGTGCAAATCTGGATTCGGATTCAGAATTCCCCCAAACACTAATCAAGGACAAGAAGATCAAAGAGGTTAGATCATTTAATTTCATATACAGATATATTGATGATGTTTTCTCCATCAACATACAGTTATATTGATGATGTTTTCTCCATCAACAATCCAAACTTTTCTGATTGGATTCCATTAGTATATCATCCAGAATTAGAAATTAAAGAGATCACAAACACAGCCCCCTCCGCCTCATTTTAGACGTTTACACCGAATTTGACACCAGTGATCATCTCAGTACAAGAATCTATGACAAACGAGACGATTTTAATTTTTAAATTATAAATTTTCCTCACCTCAGCAGTAATATACTAACTTCACCCGCGTATGGAGTATACATTTCTCCATTCATACGATATGCTAGAGTTTGAAGCTGTTACTCAGTCTTTCGGTGTCTGAGCAAGAAATTAATAAGCTAAGACTTTGTAAAAGAACGTCTCGTCATATTCCTTAAAAAAATCATCGGAAGGTATCAAGACCTGATAGACAAGTATTCAGTCACAACATCACAAATTTTTAATGATAAAAGATGGTCTTGTGTTATAGATTCTGAATGCTAGTGTCGTTTACACAATTTGACTACTGGATATTCCCGATTTGTGACATTGGCCCAATTGTGTCAGCTTGTGTTGCTCCTCACCCTTTTGGGTCATGGTTCGGAACTATAAAAAAAGTCATTAACTGGGAGGTTTGGCATGCTCCAAAACCAGGTATAACTCACCATTTTCACTTTTTCACTAGAAAATGCCTGTTACAAGTCAGGAATGTAACAGTCGTTCCGTTACTTTTGATGGTTGAGCATTTTCTCGATTTTTTCAGTTTTTATTGACTTTTGCTCTTTTGACTTTCCCTTTTGAAATTGTCTTGGACTTCGGTATTCTTTCTTACTAGTATACCTTTACTTAAAACGACATCCAAGATTAAAGCTGTAACTTATCGCGGAACTGGTTTGTATTTTCTATCGGTGAAGTTATTGCTTTTTTTTACCAACTTCTAGTTTTGAGATGACCTTCCTTATTTCACAGTCGTAGTCCGAGTTCACAGTCCGAGTCCGACTAGCTTGAAATCTCTATTAAGATGGTATCCGACTAATCTCTAGTGATGAGTATTGAGCACCAGTAACGGTGACGGTGACGCCGGTACCAAGTTTGGTTTAAATATTAAAGTTGCATTTGAACATCCCATCGATAGTTTAGTTTCTTTGACGTACCGCTCTTGACTTATTAGAGTTGTTAATTTTCTTGAAAAAGTATGAAGTTTTTTCATGTCACTGCTGTGGGTGATGTTTGGGTTACATGTATGTTATAAAGCTAAGATAGTAGACCTATTGTCTTACGAATGTTAGACCTTTCTATTTTCATTATTGACTCTGACTACTATTGTAAGGAACTGGAGACATTGTTGGGATGTTGATTTTGTTGGAATTTTAAACATTTATTGCACCGGGGTTTGTATTGAGGCAGCGTTGGTATTTGAGGTTTTAAAGTCGGTATAAAATTTTAGACCACCCAATTACCATTTGTCGACCAATCAGGGACGACCGCCGACGGCTGCACTTCCGTTCAAGACGTCGAGGACCCTGTTATTCTATTTAATAAAACATCCAAACTTTATTTGAGGCAAGAACTCTGTGTCCGCCTCCTCATGAATTGACCGCTCGGAAATAGTTAAGCTATACCTCCTTCTGTCTATAGGTCCGGTAATCCGGTGGTGTCATTCTGCTAGTTGTTTTAATTGGCATTTCAAATTAAGATACTGATTTGAAATTCATTATTCACTTCTCCAAGGGCCGTTGAGATACTGCCGTCACTTCGTTTCCAAGGTATGTCGTACCTTACTGTATCTCATTTCAGTCTTCTTCTCTTGAGCAACTGAGAAAATGGAAAGGAAACTCTGATGGCCCGTGACTGTTTTCAAAACTGGCTGTCCGTTCTTCTATTAAAGATGACTGCCGTTACTAGAAAATACTTAAGACGAAAGCATACTAGTAATTTTGTATTGACCTTATACTTTATACTATATGGAATTTTGTATCATGCTACATTTACATGGATATTCTTTCTGTTTAAATCTAAATATCCAATTCCTGATATTATGTGGGAGTTTTATTGTGTAACTCCCCTGCTCCAGTGTTGGAGTTTGCGTTGTCAAGTCTTACTTTGGTTTTGTGTGAAGTTTTATTGTCTAATCTTACTTCTGCTCCAGTGTGGGAGTTTGTGTTGTCCTGTCTTACGTTTTTCGTATTATGTTATGTTCGTACTGATATTACCTTTTTATGCGGACCTTTTTATACATCTTATCTCTGCTATTGTTGTCTTGTTTTACAGATTATAATGACCTTTAATATTGATGTGATACTTTTGTTTGATAGGCAATTGTGATGTTCGATATCGATAGAACATTTTTGTTCGATAGGAATTGATGGTGTTTGATATTGCAATAATACTTTTGTTGATAGTCACTGGTGACTCTTTGAATTCGATAGAACACTTTTGCCTGATAGGTAGTGTTGGGTTTGATATCACTATAATACTGCTGTTGATAGTCAGTGGTGATCTTTGATATCGATATAACAATTTTGTTTAATAGGTAGTAGCTATTTTTACATCCATGTAACGCTTTTGTTTGATTGGTTTTAGTCATCTTGATATCGATATAACACTTTTGTTGGATAGGTTTTAGCCGTCTTTGATATCTATATAACACCTTTGTTTGATAGGACTTGGTATTGTTTGATATCGATATAACACTTTTGTAATAATAGGTAGTGGCGATGTTTGATATCTATATAACACTTTTGTTTGGTGGAAAGTGGTGACCTTTGATGTCGATATAACATTTGTGTTTGATAGGTAGTGGTGATCTTTAATTCGATAAAACACTTTTGTTTGATAGGTAATGGCGATCTTTGATATCGATATAACATTTGTTTGATAAGCAGTATTGATCTTTATATCGATATGACTCTTTTGTCTGATGGGTGGTGGTGATCTTTGATATTGATATAACACTTATTCGAAAGGTAGGGGTGATCTTTGATATCAATATTTCACTTTTATTTGATAAGTAGTGGTGATCTTTGATATCGATATCACTTTTGCTCCATAGTTAGTGATGATCTTTGATATCGATATAACACTTGTTAAATGGGTAGTGGTGATCTTTCACATAGATATAACACTTTTGTTTAATGGGTAGTGGCGATCTTTGATATCAATATAACATTTTTGTGTGATAGGTAGTGGTTATCTTTGATATCGATATAACACTTCTGCTTGATAAGGATTGTCGAACTTTGATATCGATATACATGTTACAGTTTTGTTTTGACAAGTAATGGCGATCTTTGATATCGATGTAAGATTTTTGCTTGACAGGTAATGGAGATCTTTGATTTCGATATAAACCTTGTATTTGATAGGTAGTAGCGACCTTGACCTTAAAGAAAAAGACCCTTATTTTATTCGCAACACATTGTCTAGTGGCAATACATATTGTGTCATTAATGATGATACATCATAACTGATTGAAAAGATATTGAACAGCCCTAAATAGCCTATATTCATGGGAATTTTCAACCGCAGGCTGTGACCTTGACATTGAAGACAGAGATGCGGGATTTGGACATGACACATCCTCTAGTGAGTATATCATATAACCTCTTCAACAGTGTATGGAGAGTATGTCATAAAATTCTTCAACAGTTAATGAAAATAAATATGTAGATATGTGTGATATTTGACCTAAGTTGGTGAACTTGATCCTGATGGGGCCTCGCTGGCCGAGTGGTCTAGGTAGTTAGTCATATCTACTATCGATCTTTGGTATGTCAGCACTGGGGTTATCAGTTCGGGAGATGTGTTCGACTCCAACTTTAATTAACAAGGATCGTCAGTTTTCCTGCCGAAGGTTGAGGTTCTCTCTGGTACTCTGGCTTCCTTCCACAATAAAAAATAGAAGCAACGATATAGCTGAAAAATTACTGAAAGTGGCGTAAAAACCCCAATCAATTAATCATTCAATTGATCTTGATGCAAAAACACCCCTTCATTCTAGACAAGTTGTATAGTGGTACTTCATATTGTATCATCAGTGTTTGATGAAGATATCGTAATTAGTTCAAAAGTAACAAATATTGTATAAGTGTAAATATTTTGACATATAATCTATCGTATGACATTGATCTTGAAGATAGTGATATGGAGATTGAATGTGACACATCTTCTGGTAGTGGGTAACAATCATGCAAAGTGTTACTAATATCTTTTAAAAGGTTCAAAACTTGTACGCCAGACACGATTTGTGATGAACGGAAAGACGGACGGACAGACAAGGCGATAAGGCTCCCACTGTATTAAAAAATGACTTACAAAAATACATAAATGCGACAAACGCCTTAAATTATTTGTCCGCCAAAATGCCTTTCTATTTGTCGATGAGAAACTGATCGACAGAATGATAAAAGTTATAATCGACTTTAACCATAAAGTTTTGCTCTGTTTATTGGCTAGAAGGTAATGATATGTAAAGAATATTTAAAGTTAAAACGTATTAGACCACTCGGCCAGTAATGTTTGTTTTTGTTTATTGATAATCACCCTCTGTGTTAACCTGGAATGCGGGATATCAGAGCTCGAATTGCGGTTGAGTCAAACCAAAGACTTTGCAGAATTGTTTCTTGCTGCTTCTCTACTAAGTACACAGCATAAAGGAGACAAAAGAAGAAATGGTTGACTGAGAGTCAGTACGATATGTCCTAGCTGGATGACATGTCTGCTCCGAGCTGTTACTTAAGTGAGATAGCACTATAAAATCCACCTCAGGTTGCTGGTTTGGTACAAATGGACATATAAATATGCATCTCACAGTATAATTTGAAATCGGCATAATATAGCTGAATAACTGGCGTTAAACAATATTCGCTTACATTTATCAATAACAAGTTAATGACATGTAAAGACAGATGAAAACGCCATAGACTACTCTGTCATTAATGTTCCTTTCTGAATATCGGCGAGAAGCCAGTGGTATGTACATGTAAAAAAGGTGAAGGTAATAAACGACCTAAATCATTTGACTAACAAATTTATTTTACTTTCGGTTGCCTAATAGGCTGAAATTACCTATTGGCTTTATTGTTTCATGACTTTGCATGCCTCTTTTTTGCTTTGATAATTTTTTATTTACTGTAATGTGACGAGAAAAATTGGTATGCAAAGAAATTCTACAAAATTTCTTATTTTATTCAAAACTGTATTACAAATTAAAAATATTACTAAATCTAACGAACAAAATCAAAAAGAATCACATGTTTTACAAAATGATAAATTTTCTATTTCTAAAATTTATACGGTATTGTCTACAATTATCAGTTATTGATAAAATATTTCACTAAAGAATCACATATAAATGTAAGGGTTTTGAAAAAAGTACATATATTTCTGTAAATATACAGGCCATAACACAGAAGTGCTTGAATTCTTTTTTTATGTAACGTTGGATGTTTTTACTGTCGGTGATAAAGTTACATGCATGTGTATTGGAATGTTTTTATGCAAACAGCATTTTGACAAAATTGCTGTTCACGTTAGGAGAAGATTTTTTTCTGCTAAGTACAGAGTAATTGAAAATTTTTGCTTCACAGTCATGCTAAAACTCATTTTGTCGTTTCCAAGCACTCTGATATATTACATTTGAAACAAAGAACTAAACTAATCAATCAAAGTGTAGAAGACAAAAAAAGAATATAAAGCACTAAAGTATTATTGTTGAGTTGACTGTTTCATTTATCTTCGTTTGTTTTGAACGCTACTTTCAGCAATAATCATGCTATATCGTGAAGAAAACACCCTATATTATATGATTCAATTTAACTGTATACAACCTTTATAAAACCGAAAGTTTGATTTAACTGTTTCAAAAGAGATACTTCCTTGAAGTAACATTTCTCTTTGTACTCCTTGTAGTCTTGCCTATTGGTGGTGTATAAGTAAAAGCAAAACTACGACGAAGTACTATCATAGGTCTTATATGTTCTGTGGTGGTAACCATCTTGGATTTACAATCGGCAAAAAAATATTGTTTTTATAAGAATCACCCAAGGAACATTCCAGCCATGAAATAGTTAGTTTCATAGACTTCTAGAAATCCGAAATTGTTTTAAACAATATTTCAAGTGGTGTCCTATATCAATAAATTTGTGTTCCACAGTGGAGGCCATCTTGAATTTCGGATTGGCAGAAAAAAGCAACTGATTTTACTAATTTTTGAAGGACGATCCAATGATCAAACTTAGTTTTTGGATTAATGGTTTATAGTCGTCTGAGAAAAGATCTTTAAACTTATTTTCTATAGAGTCAAGTGTTGAACTACATTCTGTAGCGGCAACTACCTTGGCCAACAAGCCATCCGACAAAATCTAGAAGTTGGAACACCCAGGAACTGCTAATTCTAATTTTGGTCCCATGTTAACTAAAAATTTAAATCTAATGTGTTGTGAAATTAGGGCTTAAACACTTTGGCGGCCACATAAGACATCTATTCATCAGACACAATTTTATAAGAGATCAACTCAAGGGCTATCTCTGCGACATTTGCTTTATTTCATTTTTTTTTTTGGTTTTGAAGATTTTAAATATTAATAGTTTTCAACTGATCAGATGCATTGGCGGTAAGTTTGAATGGCGGATGGGCCCCATTAGACATAATTTTGGAAGGGAGCCTAATAATGACCATTACCGCCAATCATGGTCTCATTTAGTTCATTGATTCCGAAAAGGAAGACTGAAATGTAAAATGCAAAAAGTTTACGACATACGACGACAGTGATGGCATGAGCTCATTTGGCTCTGTGAGTCTGAAAGTTAATACTCTCAGAATCTAAAAAAATATAATTTCACGTATAAATGTAGTTTTGATAATATATAACATGCTCACTTTATTCATCCAAATACCATGTACTGATTTGCTATCTTATATAATGAAATCACATACATGTGCATATCAGTACAGTATAGGAAACAGATACGATATTCATCTGGGTAAGAAATATGACACATATTTACAGTTTTCAGACTGGGAAACAGATCAATTAAGTTAGACACACTGCATATATTTACATATATATTCAGCTTTGTAAACAGATCAGATGTCTATTTAAGTCAGACAAACTACATGTATGTACAGGTTAAGTCAGCTTTGTAAACAGATTACATGTTCATTTAAGCCAGACAAACTACATGTATATGTACTGACATATCAGTTCAACATTTTATTAGATGTTCATTTAAGCATGACAAACTACATGTATTTACATGTACATATTTGTACAGTCTGGAAAATAGAGTGGATGTTCATTAAGTCAGACAAAATACTATAATTTTATTTATTGATTGTTTCTGTGTTGGCCCTGGTATAGAGATTTGCTGTATTGGCTCAAGGTAGGCGACAGGCCAATACAGCTGACCGAGAATCTATACCAGTGCCAATACAGAAACAACCAGTAAATGACATTAATGTTAAAATAATTCAGTTTCTAATGATATTTTGAACCAGAGTACTCTTATCAACCATATATTGAAAATGTATGAATATAGCACTAGACACATTTTTTATTATTTCTGAAAAAACATGTAGATTGTTGATCATGAATAATAAATTAACATGTAAACATATTTCTGTTATCAGATATTCAATTTATGTGACTCCTTTTCTACAAAAAAAAAAGAAAAGAAAACAGTGAAAAGAACAACTGAATGTGATCTTGCATTTAAATGGGTAAACTATAAATTTCCGTTTCACTGTACTTTTTATTTGAAAGGGACATTACGAAAACATACTTTTTGTGAGGAAATAATACAATGTTTGTGTTTTCTGTTTCTGCACGAAGAGACGAGTAAAATGAATGGTCACATCAAGAGTATAAATTCTTCAAGAAATAAATGTGCAACTCCAAATAGGTACTCATGGGTTTTACATTACTGTCTATGTAACTGAAACTACTATGGAAGTACAGTTTTTGTAAGGAAAAAAATATAAGAAAGGCTTGAGAAAACCGAAGGAACATTCAAGGTGGAACAATCCGAGGACACAGGCAACATCGGGAACGAGGAAGACGAGAACAA
>JAOXYI010322981.1:0-10341 GCA_028566495.1 Lithophaga antillarum
GTTTTGAAGACAGGGGTAAATGTTTATTTAAAGACCCGGTCAGAGTTTTTTAAAGCACGTGTTGCATTGTTATTTTGGAATCACCCATTACTTAAAATACCTTGAACACACACATAGGTTTGTAAATACATGTATCTAAGAATATGGCCTCTTTATCTGATATATTAAATGTAAATTTCAACAGTGGGTGGATTGAATTTGGAATTTGGAAGAATGACTCAATTTCATTCTTTGGTCCGTTATATATTAAAAATCCGTCATCTCGATATCTTCCATAGAATCTTATTTTGTGTTTTGTTGGAACTAGGTTAAATACTTGATTTATTACTTCATATGCTCTTATGTCGCAAATTTCAGATTTGCACTTTGAGCCCATGCTTGCTCCTATGACTTGGCGATAACATTTTTTATTTAATTCAAAGAAATTATTTTCCAAAACAAATTTTAATAGAGTTCGAATAGATTTTGGTTCTGGGTATTTTATAGTATAATCTGAATTTGCCCTTTCGGTGAAGGCTTCTTCAACTGCATCAAGGATTTCAGCAAATTGTAAAGTTGTATATGTACTGGTTAAATCGAATATTCATTATCTAGTTTCAAACTTTCGATTTTGTTGATAAAACTTAAACTATCTATGATGTAGCTATCTTGTCGTTTTACTATGGGAATTAGAAAGTAATCAATAGATTTAATGATTCATCAGTCACTAAGTTAATTTGTGACATTATGGGTCTACAAGGTGGTAGTCTGCATTTTCTGCTTTTATATCATTAATAATATTTTCTTCAAGTTTATGGATTTTAGGTAGTAAATATAATCTACCTAGTCTAGGTCCATTAGGGTGCATGCCACGAAGAAACGAATGCGGGGTCTAATCAGTCTCACGATTGTTAAATAATTGATCAGTAAATGAATTAATGGTGCTGTGAAGTTCTAGTAAATTTGGAGAATTTGTTTCTGTGTAGTGGATAGTTCTTAATTGACGTAAACCCTCATCTATATACTGCTTTCTGTCAAGCAAGACGATTCTGGCCAAATGAAAAAAAAAACAATTAGGGACCAACCATTTAACTTGAAGGGAGCGGGTTATGTTTTTTTCCACAAAAAATTTCTGACTCCAAATTTCGACCAAAAAAATTTGGCCAGCAAGGGAAAAAATAAATATTCTGATTCACCGACCTTCAGGAATACCTTATGTAAATATCGAACAAAAAAATTCTGGTTTTCGGTGTCCGAAAAATAAAAAAATATGGTTTTCGTTGTCTCCGAAAAAAAAAATATCAGACTCGGGGTAAAAACCATACCCCCCTTTTCAAGTTAAATGGTCGTTCCCTTACAAAATAAATCAGAAGTGGTGCAAGCGTGTGCACAGCTTTTTTGTAGAAAACCAGTCACAAGTTTGTACCAAAATGTGTCCTTGTGCATGTCAGTGCTAGAGATGCACAAAGGTCCGGTGTTAATGAAGAATCTTTAGTACCCTTACCTGAAGGAAGAAATTTTTATAATGCATACCCTAACTAGCAAGGACATCGATGATGAAATTATAAAAGAAGAAGCAAACAGTAAAGTCTGTCATGTCGCTAGTTAAAATTCTCAATTCCTTTTATCTCTCCCCTGACATGTTCTTTGACAATATACACCTCAACTTCAGTAAGGACTTGCCAGCAATAATTCGATACATCAAGGAGGCAATGGGCATCAGAAACTACAATAGGGACCAAAACACCAAGAGCCAAATGAAATATCCTATGCGTAAAATAAATTGGCGTAATAACAAAATTAGTGACTCGACTACAACCATTGGAAAAGCAATTGAATATGTCCAGTCTAAAGCTAAACCCTTATATGACCATCCATCTGGCGACAAAACTGAAACAATTCAAGGAAATATGCCCACTCGATATAACTCGATATAGACTCTTACAAGGGCGGTCCACCAGTTACGCCTTCACACGGTTTTCCTTTTTCAATTTCTGGCCTTGGAATCCGTATGGTCACTGGCACCTCCACCTTTGTCATTCGACCCTAATAATAGGGCGCATCCGGTGACACCAACTTAAATTACGTATATAGACTATTGTACCAATACTCATGTATTACTTTGCATGACGATAATATTCAGATGTCTTATATTAGTAGTGATTTATGTAGTCATGTAGTGTAGATATTTTTTTACTTTTATCTCATTTTATGTTTCAGTACTGCAATTCTTATCTAATTATTGTAATATAGCAACGAACTTGCCAAGCTAGCAACGTGCAAGATAGCTATATCCTACTATCGGTGCATGTCTCATTTTATATTCCATACTTGGAATTTTGCGAACACATACAGTACAGACAGCGAGAGAAAGACATACAGTGATAATTCTCTGTGATAGAGGTACCACTTTGCTTAGTGGGGGCTATATTTTCAAAAGAATTGTTTTACCTCAACTTTTCACATGAATTGATTTTATGATATGAGTGATTAAAATTTACTAAAGGATTCAATATACATGCTGTGACTATAATTTAGTATGCAAGATTCAGAGTGGTACCATGCACTATCACAGTGATTTATCACAGTATGTCTCTGTATGTACTGACTGTCGAGTCTTAAATGTAAAGAGTAGTATACCAATGTTCCAAGAAATACAGTATTGTGCCATAAGTTAACGTACAACGTTTAATTTCCCTATATATTTCATATGAAGCCTCCTTTTTTCAAAACGTTCTTTGGAATTTATTTCTGGTCCGATTTTAATGAAATTTTCTCCAATAAAACAGAATTTATCACAGTTTTTCCTCACTATTTTGAGATAATTTTGCTTTTCGTTGTTTTCGAATAGTAATGACTTGGACATGCATTTGAACTTCTAACGTCACAATTCACTATATGGATATTGTTACTTTGACGTCCCAAATTTACATTTGTGTTTAACTCGTGAATATTTGACAAATATTATTCATAAAATTATGTTAAAATTATCTCAAGATACTATGATAAATTCTGGTTTTATTGATAAAAAATTAATGAAAATTGGACCAGAAACAAATTCAGGAGAATATTTCGAAAAAAGATGGTTTTATATGAAATATATAGGTAAATTTTAGTCTGTACGTTAACTTATGGCACAATACTGTACAAATGTCCATGGAATTTACAGAAACAGGTGAACGCAAATTTGTAATCGCATGATCCCCGAAAGGAGTGAGACCGGCTGCGTCGACTGGGTAAGCATCTCCTGCTATGCTAGCATCACCTGCCATTCGACCACAAATTCAAATTAAAAGTCATGTCCGGCAATATGTTACAATCAATGAAAAGTCGAAATCGGTAATAACCAAAGATGTACTTGTTAGTACACAAGATCCATGATTCAGCGAAAATATAATCGGTCAGTTGAGACACAGAAACGTAATATCGATCAACCAACTCGAGATGTACGTAGTGATGCCCTCAGTCTTTCTTCCTCGTACCCTTGTTTGAGTAGTTTATTAGTAAGAAGTACACCTCTCATAATAAAGTCCTGCGCTTGCTTATCTTACCAGTTGGGATACGTAAACACCATAGGCTGGATCTGAGGGTATATTACTACTCGAAAACGGGAATTTGATAATAGGGAAATTAAAATCATAACGTTTATCATAGACCCTAGTTTTAAATCGTCAATCTTTGTCAATCTCTAGGTGAAGATCAAGATATGAAGCAGACCTTCTGGTATCTGTTGTATCCTTAATTTCAAGTTCAAAGGGGTATATGAGATGTAAATAATAACTGAAGTGTGGATTATTGAGTGAAAGTACGTCATCAATATACTTGAAAGTGAAATTATAGGAATTGGCTAGGTACCTTTTCCTTTTGTCCTTCAAAAGGTTTTGCATAGCATGAAACCTGCTTCATAGGAGTACAGAAACAAGTCGGCTCTGAGAGGTGCACAATTAGTACCGATTATAATGCCGACCGTCTGTTGAAACGACATTGTATCGCAGTGTTTACATTCATTCCGAAAATACATTTATTTTTCTTTTACGCCTAGATCACGGCCGTCATTCGGGCAAACGAAGGGTTTGTCAGTTAATAAAAATTATAATGTGGATAAATGCGCGATCGATCTGTTAATGGAGTTGGACAAAGTATGTTAAACCGGAATTATCGTAGATATATCACGAATGTAAGAGAACTTTCTATTTTTTCATTTCATAAAAAAAAAATTAGAAAATAAATTTTATGTCTGTCAAAATGGTTCAGCATACACGACTGAATTTTGTAATTTGATTTCTGCGTTAGAGAGAATATTAAAAAGGCGTTTACTCACAATGACATTTTACCCTTAAACAAATGTAAACAAAACCACGAAATTTACTTTTTTTTCCCTTAATTAATATATTTAATTACTTAAAAGGATCAATACCCTGACTGACATATATTTTGTAAAAATTGTGATTAAATATCCAGTAAATCGAGAGAAAAATCAAATTGTTATAAAATTTTGGTCTGTTAAGAGTTTGGGTATCAAAAATATGGTCTTTTAATCGGTCTGTTAAGAGTAATCCGCTATGAAGATTTTCAATTGATTAAACCCTGTTTCAGTTCATTTAAACAAGGACAGTATTTCATTATCATTTATCTCCATCTGACGAAAATTTATACATATGTTCAGAATGCTTGTACGTTATAACTACTTTTAGCGGATCTAATGAGCATCTTGGAGCTTTTTCTCTGCACATGTGAAAAAAGTCGTTTTTTTTTTACCCAACAAGCAAAGTAATTCAGTCGAGCTTTAGTGATAGCAGTGTAGGTGGTTTAGTCTAATTTAAGCTTTTTACCTTCTGGCCGGAAGGACACCAATTAATTGACAAACTTACCTTTACCCTGATCACCCTTTTTAAAAGGAAAGTTCAAGAATCAATGCCCATTTATTGACATGGAAAAAATTTTAAATCGTCATATTTTAATATAGAATATGTTTTCAGACAAAAAATGAAGTGGCATTAGAAGTGTATAGTACTTACAGAAATTCTATCAAAATTACTAAAAATTTTGATAGTGTAATAAAAGCGCAAGACCATCAAATCCATTACTGAAAGGAACTGTGACAGACCTCAGGTAGCTGTAACAGTGCAGATCTTTTTTATACTGAAGTAAACTTTTACCATCTTAAGTCAACACAGTCTTGATTAAATTTTTAAAAAAAAATTATCTATAACAATTCATTTATAAACAAAATCGTGTTTGTATATCTGTTAGCAGCACCAAGAGAAAAATTAGTAACGCATAAAGCTAGTTTTCGGAAGGCGCACTTTTGACATCGGCAATACAACCCCGTCATTCGGTATATCGAGGAAGTTGCTCGTGAATGATCAGGTAACGGCGGTCAAGTATTGCGATCGACTCGTGAAAGATCAGGCGAAGGTTCGTGAATGATCAAAATAAGTCTGCAACTCAATTTTTTTTTTTAAATTCAAAATGAGTAATTCAGTAACAAAAGAAAAATGTATCTGTCAAAATGATAATCATTTAGCCATGTCTTGGCACTAAAAGCATTTTGAAAGATCATGTAAATTTCGAATAAACGCAAAAGGCGATACATAACCCTACATGATTTTATGATGTCGGATTGTGATATTTTGAACCCATTATGAAGGTTTTTGTTCATATTTCGCCAAAATTTAAATCTGAATCTTGATGGATATTTCATATTTGTTATATGTAATCACATTGTGTACATTCTTTTCAATAATATTCTATAGAAAACGCATTTTTATGATTTTAGGCATATTTTTGTTCGTGAAAGATCTGGTCAAGTAAAATTTTGTTCGTGAAAGGAGTTCTTAACCATGATCTCTTTTGGGTGCAATACTTATTTTATTTACTATTAATATTGATTAAATGTACATATTTTGAAAAAAAAATAATATCGATTTGTGCAGCCGGAACAAAATATATTCAAATTTGAGTAGAAATTAACTTGTTTAGTTTAAAATAAAGCTTTTCTAGAAAGTTTTATATCAGAGGAGGCTAAGTAATTATTCCCTACAGTGAAATAGAAAAATAACGACATACATGTAGCATAGCAATGTGAGGTCATACTTGACACTGACCCTATAATTCCGGTTGGTCTACAAAACACAATAGCCCGTAAAAATTACCAAGTTTTATGCGCATTGATATTGTACAATATCAGCCTCTCGACACAATATGAAGTCGTTTGACTCGTTCGATACCCTTCCTCGCTAAAAAACGGCTTCACATTGTGGCTCGAGGCTGATATTTTACCATAATCAATGCACAGAAAACTTGATAATTTATACCTATCTGGTTAGTACACTGATTTCTAGTAACAGGCGGTTTAGATCAAAGGGAAATAGCGCAAATTACCGATAACTAACGTTACTAGGTTGGCAATATGAAAATTAGAGGCTCACCCGAGCCTGTATCGCTCACCTGGTTCTAAACTGATCAACTGTAAGAAATTGAAACGGCAATTTCAGAATTCCAGTCAGCATGAAAACATGAACCTGGTGAAAGACTACCTTATTCATTTGTGAACAGATTCGCCTTGCAGATTCGTAAGTTGTTTCCAAGATGGTCACCTTCATGTTATTGATCGTTAAGTACATTTCCTATAGTATTCAATGTTAAATTATGTTCCTCAGTGGTGGCTGTTGTGGAATTCTGATTGGCATAGCAAATAAACGTGGTGGTGACTGTTGATCAATCATGAACAGTTTTGCCTTAATTGTTGCTTTACTTTCCAAGAAGAAGACTTTTAAGTATTTTTCTATAGGATCCACTGTTACATTATAATCCACTGTGGCATCCCTCTTGGAATTACAATCGGCACGAAAAACATAAACATGGTAAAGGATCATCCAATCATCATTCACGAATAGTTTCAGTTTAACTGTCTCAGTTCTTTACAAGATCTTTAACCCCATTTCCCATGGAGTCCAATGTTAAACTATGCTCTATAGTGGCTGCAATCGTGGAAATTTGATTGGTATCAAAAACACAGACTTGGTATATTAAACCATTCAGTGATCATTCATAAAAGTTTGGATTAACTTCCTCTGTTGTTTCAAAGAAGATCTTTCAAGTGCATTTCCCATAGGGTTCAATGTTATGTTCCACAGTGACGGCCATTTAGATATTCCGATCAGCATCAAAAACACGATCTTGGTAAGGGACCTTCCAATGATCATTCAAGGACAAGTTTTGCTTCAACTGTCTTAGTTGTTTCTAAGAAGAAGACCTTCAAGTATTTCGCAATTGGTCCAATGTTAAACTATGATCCATAGTGGCAGCTATTTTGAAATTCTGATCAGCACTAAAAAACGCAATTTTGGAATAGGACCTTCCAATGAACATTTATGAACAAGTTTAGCTTTCATGGTCATTTCCAATAAGATCTTCAAATGTATTTCTTATAGGGTCCAATGTTTAACTACATTCCACGGTGGTGGCCATCTTGGATTTCCGATCAGCACTAAAACAGACTTTTGGTTAAGGACTTTTCAACGATCATTTATATATATGTAAAGCTTCAAACATCTCAATCATTTCCAGGAAGAAGATATTCAAATGCATTCCCATAGGGACACATGTTAAACTTTGTCCCGCGGTGGCGGTCATCTTGGAATTCTGATGGGCATCAAAAACACTATTTTGGTAAAGGACCTTCCAATGAACATTTATGGACATAATAAGCTTTCAACTGTTGTAGTCATTTCCAGAAGAAGATCTTCAAGTGTATTTCCCATAATTTCCAATATTAAACTTTGTCCCGCAGTGTCAGCAATTGTGGATTTCGGATCAGCACCAAAAACACAATTTTGGCAAAGAACCTTCCAATCAACATTTTTGGATATATTTAGCTTCAAGTGCCATGGTCATTTCCAAGATGAAGATCTTCAAGTGAATTTCCCATAGGGTCCAATGTTAAATTTTGTTCCGCGGTGGCGGCCATCTTGGATTTCAGATCCGCACCAAAAACACTTTTTTTTTGGTAGAGGACCATCCAAGGATCATTCATACCATAAAACAATTCCATCGGCAGTGTAGTTTCTGACAAGAAGATCTTTGAAATTTCAGCCAATAGAAACACATTATTAGCCTTGGCCGCCATGTTGAATTTCTGATCGGAACAAAAAACAAATTTTTTATACAAGACCTTTCAATGTAAATTCTCTGCCAATTTTGGTGACATTTGGCTCAGTGGTTTCTGAGAAGAAGAGGAAATGTGAAAAGCTGATGGACGACAATGGACGCCAAGTGATGGCAATAGCTTCCTTCGGAATAGGTTAGCTAAAAAATGAATGTACAGCAGAAAAAAATATGAGGGGCGATTTTAGATGTTTCACGAAGTAAGTACCATAGTCACCGGCCAAAACGAGGACTGCAATTCACAACTACATGTAAATAATATGGAACAAAATGACCAGATGTCGATGTCGTTTTTGGTATCAGAAGTTTAACTCGATAAGTCAAAATTACACACAGATGTCTGCAGGAACATGAACTCTTCCAACAAATACATGTACTAAAATACCCTTCTACCATGTACATTCATTGGGTACAATGTATCTTGTCCTATTCAGTCCAGAGTGTAGGCATTAAAAAGTATCCTAGTCCAGAATATGTTATAAATGAATTCTATCATTATGTTCCGGAACTTTGATGTGTAAAAGGTCCAGATAATAAAGTAAAATGGTCTCAATCACGGTATCAAGCGTACCTGAGAAAGCTTTATGTAGAAACACCTATTGGTCTTTTGTTTACAAACTTACTGTCGCACTTTAGGCTCTACTAAATGTCGTGCTTTAAATAGCAGTGTATCTTTAACAATCGTAACAAACATTCTTTCCCTCGCACTTTGAGTTTGAAATGGAATCACATATTTTTGTTTACTTTCGCCAACTGTTTTACATTTTTTCCATAGACCTTTTTTATTCCCGTAATTGTGATTTTTTCGTGTCATTTCCTGGAAGCAAAAGAGATAAAATCGTATTGGCATTTGAACAAATGTCGTGAACATCGCTCCGTGTAAAATGTAAAATTGTATACGCTTTCGAAAACGTTTTATTTTCGTCAAGGAACAATATCAACCAGGTTTACGCAATAGTTCGGGGTTTTTTTTGTGAAAACTATCGATACGTCATATTTTAATACAATATTGCGGTCACTTAAAAAATCGAAAAGCAATTATGTATACTTACAATTGGTTACTTTCAGAAGTCAATATTACTCTTCTATAATAATCATATGTTTTCTGAACATTTTGTACCACGGAAAATATTAAGTCATGATTTATTTTCTCATCATTATTTTATTGTTATTTGTTACACTTAAACTTACACTTAGACTGAAAAATCAAATCAAATAGACAAGACAGATCTTTCACGAGCATTTTCACGAGCACAAAAATGCTTCGCCAAATCTTTCACGAGCCATAGATTTAAATTTTCTTCATTTTTAATAATAATGCATAACATAGTCAATTATTTCTGGTACTGTTACCCCAAAAAACATTTTGGAGACATGTTAAAAGCTACATTGTACACCAAAAAAAGCTGTTTGTTTACATTTATTTGGTCGTTTTGAATGACGATATGCCATCTGCCTTTTATGTTTTTGAATTAACCATTGACTGTAAAACTTTCGTTTTCATCATTAACAACAGTTTATGCTTTAATATTTTGACAGACATAATTATTTTTTTCAAATAATGTTTTTGTTTTTCTGAAAATAAGACAAATGTATTGACCTTACATCTGTTTCTTCGATAAACAATCATTCACGAACCTATACCAGATCACTACACGAACATTCGCAATACTTGACCGCCGTTACCTAATCATTCACGAGCAACTTCCTCGATATACCGAATGACGGGGTTGCAATAGATCCAGACTTGCTGAATTACTTTCCATTCATTGTTCTAGAATAGACGCAAGGCAAAATTTTAATTTCGTGTCCAATAAAAAAATATCATTCAAGCACAGGTGGTGTCAGCCAGGAGTAATCTATGGTGCATTTGATTATGTTGTAAATTTTGATGTAATAAAATGGTTAGCCGAAAATTAGCAACTCTGCATTGAACCAAATTTAGTTTTTCCGAATCTTTTATTTCACGGACACAAATCGAAATAATTGAAATGCTGTATAAAATTAATCAATACAATAAAACCAAATGACCCCATATTACCTCGACAGAAAACGAATAGAAATAAATTATCTCCCTTGTAGAATTTCTCTTGCGTTAATAATAACGATGCAGACGGCCCGAGTACACAGTTAGGTCCCTTTATTTTCGTTGTCCACGAATATAGTTCCTCATATTTTTAGTCTATTTTTTCC
>JAOXYI010323091.1:0-10341 GCA_028566495.1 Lithophaga antillarum
AAACGGATGTTAATGATGTATTCAGACTGAGACATTTCATTGTTAACTATTGGTACATATGATTTCTTAATAAAGCTGAAGTATTATTTTATATATGACATATCAAATATTGTTAATTTGTATGTTTGATACTACATACAAACCGTACATCGATATACGATGTGGATGGGTATTGGAAATATTGTTAGCAAGTTTATATATACTAAATTGACAGTTTAACCCTGTGCATTCCGTGGCTTAATGGATAGAGGTATGAAAAGGATATACATAATGTTAAACTACATGAAAATTAGTAGTTCGAATCTTACCGAGGGTAAAAGAGACGGCAAAAAATACGACAAGAACATTTTTGAAAGCTACACTTTCAAACAGATGAAACCGTTTACATTGGAAAAATCATAAGATTAGTACTATTCAAAAATAAGTCTAAGAAGTATGGATTCTACAAAAATAATTCAGTGTTGATGAATGGGCTGACGTCACAACAATGGTTTAAATATTTGTAGCATTGTCCGATGATAGTCGTGATGGACAGACTTTTCCTCTTCTTTTCATTCGAAGTCTTCAGTGATAACAATATTAAAGAGTATGATTCATAAATATAAAGCCGGAAAATTTACTTACAATAATTATTTTCACAAATGTACTTGTATTTGTCATTACACGGCTTGTCATACCAATATCCATTACCACAGTTAACTGTAAAGCAATCAGAATTGCTTCCACCATTATTTGGTTCAGTACTGTGAAAATTTGTATAACTTGCCAATCGCTGATCGTACATCCATCTATGTTCACCTTCTAAAAGATCTGTAAGTCCTATCCAGTAGTAGCCACCTTTTAAAGATAGTATAAGACAACCACTTATACGCCATACTCTCGGTGTTGATATCCATTTACATGTCACAATTACCCATATACTCAAAGAATTCCTTTTGTTCTATATACATGTATCATGTACATGCCAGGAACTTATTAGGTGTGTCTGCATTAAATAATTCCTATATAAATTTATTTTTGCTTTTTAATTTTTCATCATCTCATTTTTAGATAATGAATGTATGAATAATAAACAATAACATACACGACGCAAATAA
Organism: Lithophaga antillarum; assembly: GCA_028566495.1. Taxonomy (NCBI): domain Eukaryota; kingdom Metazoa; phylum Mollusca; class Bivalvia; order Mytilida; family Mytilidae; genus Lithophaga; species Lithophaga antillarum. The sequence goes on from JAOXYI010323091.1 coordinate 1,098, forward strand.
ATCTATATCGATTAAATATGATGGTTTGTTTGTGCCATATCGTTTTGTCGTTTTAGTGGGACGACAAAATGACAAAACGAAAGAACGACAAATCGAAATTTTAAAGGCGATGTAACGAGATAACAACAAAACAAAACAAAAACTAAACGACAAAGCGACATTTTACAATGCGACAAGACGGTAACATGATATCGTCTTGTCATCTTTTCATTATGTTGCCTGGCGTTTTGTCGTGGCACCAAGACGACAAAAGGACAAAACGACATTTTAGACTGACGTTTTATCACTCTGTTGTCATGTTAATCGCAAAAAAAAACACGAGAAGACGACAAAACAACAGCATAACTACAAGATAACAAAACGACAAGATGACAATACGAAAGATGATAGAACGACAGAAAGATGGGACGACAAAACGACAGAACACCAAAACAACGGAACGACAAGACGACAAAACGATAGAACGTTAATCTAACAAAACGACAGCAAGACGAGAGGACAAAAAGACAAAATGAAAGAACGACAAGACGTCAAAACGACAAGCCGACAGAACAGCAAAACAACAGAACGGGAGCATAAAAAGATGACAAAATTAAAGAACAAGACAACAAAGTGAGAGACAGACGAAGTGGCGAAACGACAAACCGGGAGAACAAGACAATAAAACAACAGAAGGATAGGACAATAAGACAACAAGACGAAAAACGACAGAACAATTGAACAGCAGGATGATAGAACGATAAAACGAGAGAATGTTTAAGCAATAAAATTTCATTGTACAAAGTAGCAGAATTATTCACCTGATATGCAGTTTGATAGATTAATTCGTTTAAAGAATTATAATGTTCAGACGAGATATGGATGCAAACATACACATGAGAAAACAGATAAGAAAAGAAAAGTAGAAAAAAGAGCATCATGTGAGTACTGTTTTGCATATTATATTCATTAGTGAAATACCATTCTTTCAACATAAAAAGGTGAAGTCTGTCAATTTCCTTTTATTAATTCGTACTTTTTTTGCTACAATTTACTAAGTAAGCAAAGGATATCATGTCCTAATTTTACAGTACTTCATCAATACCTGGCACAATGAATTTTAAATAATTATGACTTTGCAGATAGCTATGGTAGGACACTGATATTTTTTATTTGGATCTCACGAAATAAAATTCGTAGAAACGAAATGAAAAAAAAGCATTAACTTCAGTGTCCTATACCAGCCATCATAGTTAAAATATATAGAAAAATTAATATTATTATTATTAAAATTTCGTATTTCCAAGTATTGATACAGTCAGGGACGGATCCATCGGGAAGCCAGAAAGGCACATCAGCCACTCCGAAAAGTGACATGAATATTTTTTCTAAGTATATGGTTTATACATGATTGCAAGGAAACATATAGATCCATCTTACCGGCTGTAACTTATTCCAAACAATTTTTGACGGTTTGACTTATTTTGTAATAATTAGTTGACAAAACAAATGTTTCACAGCAATTATTCACGTGACTTGTTGTTTTACTGAATCTGTAGATATAGATACAACAATGTACAATATTCATCAAAAACTGTAAAACAAGCAAAGATGTAAAGCTTAATTCTTTACACAGTTTTCAATTTAATTATTTATACCTATTTTCCTTCCTAACTTACCTTAATTTATGATTAAAATATTACAATTTGTTTTTCAGTTAAATTATTCATACCTGTTTTATTTCCTAACTAGTCTTTATTTATTTCAAATTTATTTAAATATAATAATTTTAGCAGCCAAATTCTTGTCGAAAATTATACAAAAGCTGGTGAAAAGGAGACTGATTGAAAGCCAATCTCGACAACTCACTAGCGACTCTTCGGCTGTTGAAAAACTGACGAAGCTAATTTACTAACGGGAAACTGTCTTGGGAGGATTCTTTGGAACTTTGAACCCTTGAAAGCCGACCTCGATCCCCTCGTTAGCTTAAAAAATCGTTGTACATGAAATACGGGGATAAAATTTCTCGAATAGGAATAACAGCCTTTATTTTAGCTTATATACCATTTTTCTATTTCAATAAAAAAAAATTAATTTAATTTAGGCTTTCAAGAACATTTTCGGCCGTTGACAATCGATAGCAAAGTGCCAAGGAAAGCTTTCAAGGGAACGAGGAAAGCCTTCGGAAGCCGAGACGTTGAAAGCCGGGGGAGCTGATGAGAGGTCGAACAGAGTTATCAATATAAACTCTCGTCAGCTTTGCTTCGCTCCTTTACGATCCTTCTGCTGTCAAGCTTCGTCGGCTGATCAGCATAGAGTATGTCTTGTGCCATGGCGTTACCAGAAACAAGGTTTAAAATATAAAATAATCTGAAATGATTTTGAATTCTTTTAAAAGCCTTTTTCTCTACTGTAATGAAAATGATATTTTTCAGACGTAGTTGCCTTTTCTAACATCAGTTGCATACAAAACCAAATATGTTTTACCCGTAACTGAAAGAAGTTTTCTAATCTTTCATTTTATGCCTTCCGGTATCGTCAAAATTCTCGCGCTGTAGTAATACTGTGTCGTTTTTCTTTAAAGCTTTACGGATTTATAAGTATTGGCGAATGTGGTTTCCTAAAAAATATCTAGTTTTAATCTACGTTCTTATTATGTTACTGTAGGCCCCGCTAAATTGAATTTGCATAGGGGGTTGAGATTTTGTCTCACATCTTGTAAACGTTTATTGCATTCATTTTCTACTTTTCAGTATCCTCAATTTTCGCATGGTCCTATTGAAATGTAGGTAAGCTTTCATATATATGTTGTTACTCAAATGAAGGATGCAGTTTTTTGCCTGTTAGAGAGGAAATACCGCTTCAAAAATTTTCCAACCATTGTTCCCCCACATCGGTAACCGTCTTGTCATTCTGTCGTCTTGTCGTTCTCTCGTTTGTTGCTTTCTTTTGTTTGTTTGTCGTACCATTCTATCGTCTTGTCGTTTTATAGTTCTGTTGTTTGATCGTTTTGATGTTCCGTCGTCTTGCCGTCCTATTGATTTGTCTTTCTGTGTTTTTTTTCATTTTGTTGCCACGATATAATGCTAACGATGTATCACTAACAAGGATATGAAAAAGACTTTGTTGTTAAATATAGAAAAGAGTGAGCACAGCTCACATACCCCACGTAGAAAATCAAAGAAATATTAATGATTCTCCACAGAAAAGGACGGATCTGTGAAATTGGTCGTTAATTTATCCTAAAACTGATTATATAATCCCTGTTTCCTTGGCAATGACGGCCATTTTTCATAAACCAAAACGTAAATGCACACCTGTGACGCCAAAGATTGTTCCTGTGAAGTTTGAAATTCTGTTCATAATTACTGAAAAAACTGAAGTTAAGCTGATGGAACAATGCTTGTTTCCATGAGCAATGGCACACATTTTTCCAAAACCAAAACTTGAATACACATCTACAGATGTTGATACTGTTCATGTGAAGTTTTAGGTAAAGTTCTGTAAGACCTGATGTCAAAGCTGCTCGGACAATTCCAGTTTCCTTGGCAGTGGCAGCCATTTTTGAAAAATTAAAACCCGAAAGTGCATGTACTTCTAAAGATGCTGCTGATTGTTCATGTTAGGTTTTAATGGAATTCTATTAGTAGTTCCTGAAAAAACAGATGTTAAAGCTGATCGGAAATGTCTGTTTCCATCTCAATGGTAGCCATTTTTCAAAAACTAAAACCCAAATGCGTATCTACAGATGCTAATGATTGTTCCTGTTATATTTCACTGAAATTCTGCATGTAGGTACCAAAAAAAACTGATCCTGAATGATTGGACACTGTCTATTTCCATGTCAACGACAGCTATTTTTAAAACGAAATCAAAATCTGAATGCTCGTCTACAAATTCTGATATTTGTTTCTCTAAAGTTTCATTGAAATTTTGTGTATAGCTACTGAGAAAACTTGTTATATCTGATTTACCTAAAGGGCACGGTCCATTTCTCAAAATCAATTATCCAAATTATGCCGTGGAGTATATATTGTTCTGTGTCGTATTCGCGCTTACAGTGACCCAGAAAGATGAGAAATTCTATATTTCGTATAAATCAGCGATATTGCCAATTCCTAATTCAAATACATGTTCAAATAGCTGAAATTTCATTTAGTCTGTTTGTCTGCTTTTTATACCTTCGATCAAACATGTATATATTTTCACAGAAAAAATATTAAAAGGGTAAACAAAAATACAAAGGGGAGTTATGTCAGGTCTACTAACTTAGAGGAACAGGTATTATGACATTTATCAATCAGTATCCCAGTTACGCAAAGAACAGATTAATCATCCGTCCGTCAAACGCTAAACAAGTTAAATACATTTTCTTCTGTTGTATTTGTATTTTTGGCGATAGGGGAAAAATATTGGTTGATGACATGCAATTGATCGTCAAATTAAATATGCAGAAACGTATTTCACTTCCATATCTTTGTGTTGTCTGGAGTTAGTGAACCAAATTAGAAACCAGAATAATGAATGATATACAATAAGTATACTTTTTACATTTCGACCTTCATCAGCTTTAAATATCGAAGGAATCATGTTTAAAGACCATAGGCAGCTTCTACCCAAGACCTATATTTAAAGGCGAGACCGGTAATTTCCAGGAAGAATCTCCAGAAATATTTTATATTTTGAAAAGAACCTACGATCTTTCATGGTTATGTAAAGATGAAGACATTTGAGTTCAGCAACACAGTTCAAAAAATTTTAATACAAGAGGTTTCAATGAATAAAACTTGCCGAAAATTGGTAAAGAGAGAATCCAAATCTAACAAAACATACATAGTAAAACTAAGATTACCAATACCATTTAAATCTAATTTTCATTCAATGCACTGTCTTTTAGTTAACCTAAGAAGTAAGACAAAATTTAGCTAAAATGAACGCATAATTTTGTGATTATCACATTGTATTGAAATAGAAATATTGTAATTCTAGACATTAATATATCTCATCTAACAAGAAAATAAATGGCATACCATACCCAGGAAATATTGGTTATAGGTAAATATTCTCTATATTCGCATAAATTATCCCCGCAATTTCGAATGAAAATCGAGGATATTGTCGTGCTTCCGTCCGTCTGTCCGTCCGTAACACTTTCTTATGACGCGGACTCCTTCCAAATTCTTTATTTTTAATGGGTGTTTTTGTTTTATATTATTGCTCACCACCTATAGATGTACAATAAGGTTTTGGAATTTCGATTATTAGTTTTGGGCCCAATTAGGACCAAAAAAGGTGTCGAAATAAGTGCATTAGCATGTGACGTAAACTCCTCCTACAGTTTTTGTTTTTGGTGTTTTATTGTGGTTTAGAATTGTTGATTATCATCTGTAGATATGCAATAAGGTTTTGGATTTCTGATTTGAGGTTCGGGACCCTTTAAGAAATTAAAAAAGGTCGAAATTTTTGGTGTTTTATTTTTGTTTAGAATTGGTAATAATCGTCAGTAGATGCACAATAAAGTCTTGGATTTAGAATTTGAGGGTCGGGGTCTATTAAGGGACCAAAGAGAGCTAAATAATAAAAATCAGTTTGTGATGTGAATTCCTTCCCCATTTTAATGTTTTTGTGCTTTATTTGGATTTAAAAATTTTGCTGATAATCTGCAGAATACAATATGGTTTTGCAATTTCAATTTGACGGTAGGGTCCTTTTTAGGGGTAAAAAGGATCAAAATATAAATATAAGCTGGTGACATGAAATAGTTGCACATGTTTTTTTTTTTTTGTGTGTGTGTGTTTTAGTTTAGTTTATATTGGTTGCTTATCATTTGAATGTGTGCAATAAAATCTTAACTTTATTATTTATGGATTAAGGTGACATTTGGGGCCAGAAGGGGTTTTATATTACATATAAATTGGCTTGATTTGTTTACTATCTTGTATTTCATTTGGTTTTACAAGTTTAAAGGCTTTGATTGTTCACTAATGCCCTTGACTTTTGACTTTGATGTCAATGTTACATTGCAAAATACTCAATTATTCTTTTTTCAGCTGTTTTAAATAGTAACTGTATTCTTTCTCAATAAAAGCGCTTTAGTCAATTCCAAAACATATCAGACATATAATGATGATACGGTGAAGGTGAAGTTGGGGGTTAAAAAGCTGTTGGGTTTGCGGATCGCTGTCGTTTCCGACAGCCTTTGTATCTAGTTTAATATTTTAAAATTGAACATTTTTTCCATGCGATGAAAAGTTCATCTTATCTTTTTCTGTATTCTTCGAACCTTGTCTGAGCTATACATATAATGGTTTGCTACAGGATGTTCTAATGTTCTTGTGTGTATTTTCCAAAATATTTAAAAACACTGATAAAAGATGTCTTTCATAATAACATATTTTAAAAACAAACCACAAACAAAAGTTTAAAAAAAGTATTTTTGACCAAAATAATTGAATTGAAATAATATACCTGGGTTTATAACTTGACAAGTGGCCTATACTGGATCGAATCGTTAGATGTCTATTTAAAAAAATCAGTGTTGTTATTATTATTATTATTATTATTACTTTGTTGGGGGAAAAATTACAGGCATAAAACTTGTAATTACCTTTGTCAGAAAATATTTCAAAGTTTGTATGATAACAATGTAAGAATAAAGTTTGTGTATCTGCACGTCGATTGGGGAGGTGGAGAGTGGGACTGAGTATCAAAGTGATACATACACCGCTTAATTTGATATTACTTTGGTGACATCATAAATCAGTATTTCAGGAACAAATGATACGGAAGCAAATCCAGGATGGGTTCGTGATAATTTATCCACTATTTAAACATGCGCATTTCAACAAATCATGTCTCATCAATAGCGCTCGAAGCCAAATATTTGGGAAAAAATTCAAGTGTTGAAGACCAAAAACGCTAAAATCACCCCCAAAGTATGGCCAAAAACAAATTTAGGATACAAGTACAGTTGCAAGTGGGAAATAAACCTTAGCAATTTTAATACAATATAGTTATTTTATGGCCAAGAAATTTCATAACAAAGTATAAAAATGTTTATGCCAGCACCGAAGTACTGGTTAATGATCTGCTGATACCCTTGGGAACTAACTGTCCACCAGCAGTGGGGTTTATACGGTTGTTGTAATATAGTATCGCGAATATCAATGTTAATTTGATGTACCATATGCGCATTTCGACAAAACATGTGTAATCAGTGGTGCTCAAAGCCAAATGTTTTGAAACTTAAAAGAAAATTAAATGGTAAAGGCAAAACTCCAATATCGATCAAACAGGACAAGCAAAAAGAGAAATGGATTAACCAGAGAGAACTGTATTCTGCCGTTTTAAGATACCATTAAAAACAAAGAAAGAAAAAGAAATAGATTACTGTAACGTGTTCAAGAATTCAGGTATATGTGACCAAGTACCTAGACTATTCTATGACAAACTTGTCGAGAGTGGCAGTTCAGATGTAATAATTGTCCATTCATCCTTGTTAAATTTATATCGTACTATTGAAATATTTTTGCGCAGTTCATATACATATTGTTATCACTTTCACAATACTTTACTGAGACTCAAGTGTCCTAAAGATAAAGTTGGGCATGTCTTGCTTAATTAATCATCTATATTCAGTCCGTGGAAGTATATTTTGCAAAAGCGATCAAACCGTATATTAGGAAATATTTCTTCAAAGTGAATGAATTTGGATACATCTTTATACATCAACTGGAGAATATTACGCGAGTTTGGGTGTTACGCCAACTAGTGGTTACCTCAAACCTGTTTAATGTAAGAAAAAGTAGAACTTTTCATGAATATGTTTTGATGTTCTTTCGTGCACATTTATATCCAAAACTACAAATATTTAGGTATAAATGGTAATACTTTTTTTTAACATATACAATGTAATGGATAATTTTAAGTTAATGTTAGTACTACAATATCGATTCGTACATTACTGTAGTAAAAGGCACAAAAGCGGGAAACAGAAGACACTGACACTTTGAAGCACCTACATGTACTGTTTCCACATTGAGTTCTTTACCAAAATAAATTGTTTTTGTTTCTGTTGTTTTTCTTCGAACGTTCCTTTCAAACTGTTTTGTGTTATGATGTTATAAGTATTGTAATAATAATATTGCTATGGCCTAATTTGTTTCGCACGGCCTCATAAATTTGTGTACACAATTTAGCTATTGTAACCTAATTATAGTTGTTTACATAAACGATGTCATCATTAATGTGCAGTAGGGAGCTCAAAGGAATGACAATAGAATTTATAGAACTTTCTGGAATTTTCACGATGCCGAATTACGAAGTAACACTTGCCAGAAAGATCGAAAACTTTCCAACTCATTTATAAATACTGTGTTAGTCCGAGTTAGTCGTACCCTGGAGGTCTTCTATAGTGTTGAACTGTCGCTATTGAATAACATTATTATTTTTGGACTTATCAGAAACCTTTGACATTTTTGTTTGTTTGTCATATTATTATATGCTAATTATTGACATTGTAGTGTAAACTCCGTTAGGGATACCGGATCAACTATCAAATGCGGAAGCAGAGAAAATACAATCGGACAATACTGGATATTCTTGGAGAAACACTAACAAGATAAATCATTTATTGTATTTATTTTATTTGTAAACTATTAGTTTATTAAATAATTTGTATAATTAAATTTGTTAAATTTATAAGTGATTTTGTCTTTTGTTGGCTCAAATTTAAAGGATGATTTCTTGCCAATAACATTTGCAAAAATTCAGACAAAAGATGTTTAGTATTTTATGTTGTGACCACTACAACAGATGTCCAGTTTGGTGGATCCTACGAAGTCATCTGGGTATAGAACACATGATTTTATCATTGATTTTCATTCAGTGAGTTATATATAGGAAATACAATGGATAAGTGTGCATTCGTAGAAAAGAATCCATGAGACGGAAGCGAGTGGATTGTTTTCAGCGAATTCACACTTATCCATTTTATCTGTTACTTAAACCATTGTTGTGTCATCTTCTCTAATTCACAAATCTAAATACATTCGAAAACTTTTCATAACTTTCCATTAGGTTAATATAGCCAACTATTAAATAATATATTATGAAAAAACTCAAACGTTTCTAGAATGAAAACTTTTAGGCGCATAGCAAGGATCGAACCATCGACAGACAAGTCGTTCTCATTATCATTTATCCAAAGTTTTGTAGCAATTGGCTCTTTACAGGATTTTTCAGAATTTTTTTTATTGAATTTTTT
>JAOXYI010323202.1:0-10341 GCA_028566495.1 Lithophaga antillarum
TTTAATGTGCGCGTATGTATTATATTGTGTGTACAAAATAATACTTTGTGCGCACAATATTTTATTTTGTGAACTCAGTATTAAAATTTATGCATACAGTATATATATATTTTTTTTTTTTCACAATATATTACTTTGCGTCCTCAGTATAATATTTTGAGCACACAATATATTATTTAATAATTTCTTATAGGTTACTATCCGGTTTCCGTATCACGATTTAGGCCCTATTATGCTGTTAGATTTTTATTTCGGCTCGTGCCTGCGTTTGGAGTTATAATTGTCATGTACACCAAGAGAAAATAATAGAAAATTAGCTAAATGGGAAATGGAAATAGAATTTTTTTTTTTTTTTTTGCTTCCCACTTTTGGAAAACACAGCAAAATTTGTAGCAGCATCGATTTTCGGGAGCAGCCTCCCCCCGTCCCCAAAATTAAGAAATAAATATTTTTTCGTTACACTTTTTGGACTACTGACCCTTCGGACTATTGACCCTTCGGACCAGTGACCCTTCAGACTATTGACCCTTCGGACTAGCGAACTGTAAATTACGCCACTTTCAGCAAATTTTCAGCTATATATATATCGTGCTGTCCAGTTTTTATAGGAGGAGGAGACCGCAGTGCCCAGTGAGAAACACCGACCATCGGGCAGGAAAACTGGCAATCCTTATCAATTAAAAGCCTGGAATTTGAGCACACCTCGCTCCGAGCAAAGCTCGAACTCACAAACACATTGTTGACACGCCGCTGATAAGTAGTGGATAGGACTACCTAACTAGGCCAACACAGTGGCCCCACCTAGGTAGAATGAAATTTAGGTATAATGAAAAATGTCACAATAAACTACATTACCTCTGCCTTCGGGAAAAAATGACGAAATCGACAGGAAGATGATATATCCTGATTTGGTACAGCTAGTTTTATGGGTTCCCAAATCTCCGCCGTTTTCCGTCTCTACTCTCTGATGTGAAGGAAAACTAAAAAAACTGCACAATACAATCAGCCGCAGGAAGAAGAACAGTATACAATTTGGAAAAGCTGTGTGCTTAAACCTGCTGGTATGCTAGCTAAGGCAACCATAAGTGTTTTCTACATACAGCGGTGGACGGAAACATTATTCTGTAAAGTTTGATGACATCTTACGGATATTTCATGTGTTCATTATGAAAACGGGATTACAGATTACAAGAAGGGCAGCAAGAAGGAAAAGCACACAGCTTTGGTACAACAAAACACGAATAGGACAAAACACAAAAAAACAATAGGATTTTAGATTTCCTGAGTGGATAGTCGTACAGACAGGAAATATTGGCGAAGCTAAACCGGTCTTATTTGGTACCAGAATTGCCTTTTCCATATCTTGACTCCTACGGGAGAAAGAACACACAACAAAGTACATGTACAGTACAATTACGCACCCCTACTCCCCAAAAAGATTGATTGATTGATTGATTAAATGATGTTTTTAATCCACTTTCAGCAATTTTTCAGCTATATCGTGGCGTTCAGTTTTGTGGGAGATTAAGCCGGGATACCCAGTGAGAAACCCCGACCTTCGGCAGGAAAACTGGCAATCCTTGTCAATTAAGGTTGGAGTCGAACACACCTTGTCCCAGGTCGGCTCGAACTTTGATACGCCAGTGATCTTTAGTAGATATGAATAACTACCTAGACTACTCGGCCAACTGAAGCCTCTGTTCCCTTCCATAAAAATTCTCTAGCTACAACATAAAAAGGATTACAACACAATCAGGAATTTAGAAATGAGTTTGCAATGCTTATAGATCAACCGTGGCAACTGTTAATACTGTACAAATAAACAAAAATCAGAATCGTCATTCCATAAGTTTTCATGACATTTTGTCATTGAATTCAAACCAAGTCGATAGTGTGTATTTGTGAGAGGTTAGTGTGTATTGAAATCGTCATATTGTCGGAAAATTGAAACTGAAAGGAAGAAAACGTCTATGGTCGTTGCTATTCAGAGATGTCATTAACTGCAAATGATAATGTTTATGATAATTAAAGCGGTACTGTTTCCCTACAAATCATTTGACTCTTCTGATGAAGTAACCTTCTTGAGCATAACCCGGATTCGTAAATTTTATGGTCGCCATCACGATTTGGTGAGTTACTACCGAGCTTCCGTGTGTCAGCTTAGTTTCCTACAAATTCCTGATGTAAAAGATGCAAACTTTTTTATCAATAATTCTGTCGATACACCAGGTCTTACTCTCTAGGTAATATATTAATCCAGGGCTTGGTATGGTAATAGGAATTAAAACAGCTACATATGACCTAAATTACCATAACAATCCACATAATAACATATGAACTGCCAATACATTAAGAAGGGCCTCGGTGGCCGAGTGGTACATCTACTATTGATCACAGGCGTGTCAACACTTGGCCTTGCTTGTGGCGAGGTGTGCTTGACTTAAACCTTGACTGACAAGTATTGCCAGTTTTCCTGCCGAAAGTCGGGTGGTCTCATCGGGCATTCCAGCTTCTTCCCCCAATAATAACTGGACGCCACTATATAGCTGAAAAAATGCTGAAAGTGGCGTAAAACCCCAAATTCAATCAATTAATCACATACATTAAGATGTATTATATAGTGCTGCTGCAGTGTGCAACTCAGAAGCGGATGGGGAAACTAAATTAATCGAATTTTTCATAAAAACCGCCAGTTTCTCAGGCACAGCTCTTTCGAAATAGATTAAAGAAAACTGAGCTAAAATTATCGCTTAAAAACTTTTATGGTCGTGATCACAGATTGGTTAATTGCTTTAGAGATTCCCTGTCCGTTGCAGTCTTCTTTTCCACTACAATGAATTATATTTGTCTCTCTTTTCCCGAAATCGTGATATGAGCGTAATTGAGAAATGGTACTTCAAGACGTATGCTGCATGACGTGCAGAATATGCTAATAAATGCACTGATAATATGAACCGGTGAGCGAGATTTTATCAGACTATTGGTATACAAATTGTCGCGACAGTGTTTGCCAATTCTTTCTTTCCGGAATATTAGACTTTGGAATAATTCCCGACCTTCTTGAAAAGCCGAGATTCTTCGTTCTAAACTCCGAAAGAATGAAGTTCTCTAAGTCATATCTCTTTATTGTTCTTGTGGACCACTTGAAATTCCTAATTATTATCCCCCACCTTTTTCCAGGGGGAGAATACTGTTTTTGTCCTGTCTGTCTGTTCGTCACAAAAGTTTGTGAACATAAAATCTCCTACAGTTTACATTGGAATGGAACCAAACTTGACAAAATCGCTTTATACCATGTGTAGCTGAGCAAGAAATATTTTAATTTTTTGGTCAGATTGATTTTTGGGGTTACCCATAGCAAAACATGGACTTTGCCATTTCTACATATGGGGAAGTTTGTGAACGCAAAATCTCATACAGTTTACATTGAAATGAAAATAATCTTGACAGAATCGCTTCATAACATGTGTAGTTGTGCATTTCGACGTTTTGAGCCAATCGGTTGATTTTTTTTTTTTTACAGTTACTGCCCTTTGTAGCTTAGACAGGAGGAAAGAGGGAGACATATGTTTCTGTGTCCAAAAGAACTTTAATTGTATTGCCCTAAATAGAGGACTGCTAGATAAGAAATGATGCATATTTTAAAATGTTCAGTATATAGCTCGGAAGTTTTGAATAAGAATATATTTAAAGTTGTTCATGACTTTATAATTAGGAACAAAGATTTTTCTAGCTTATGATATTTGCAACATATGGTCACACACACACACATTTTTTTTTCCGTTATGCAATTTTATGTTTTGCATTGATGTACATCATTATATATAGTTTAAGCATTCTGCTTTCATTTATGTAAAAATTATTGAGTGATTGATTAATATAGCTTTTCTATTTGTATTGTATGTTATCAGGCTTTTTTAAATAAAATATTTCTGACACTAAGCTGACAACAGGAAGCGCTAACAGTAAAACTGCACCACCATTTCGTCAAAATTACAACAAATGCAAAACATGCATAAAAGAAGCAATAGGAAGTCGAGATATCCTGAATTGGGACAGGCTATATGTGGTGGTTGGGTCAAACCGGTGTTTTGGGTGCCAAACTCTCTCATTCCTTTTTTCACTCTGTGGTGCAAGGATACTCACAGTAATAAATCTGCACAGTACAGTTACCAAGATGACGACTGGCTTATATACAGATATACAGAGATAAATAAATCTGTATCTCGTCTTTAAATCACCGACAAATATGATTATTTTGATTGATTTGATAAGAATATCATGTCTATAGCTCTTCAGTGACCACTTTTTATCTTTTATATCCAAGTGAAATATACTGCAAATTCTATCTTGGTTCCATGCTCAGATATGTTCTTGGAAACCGACAGAGGGAACTATTACATTATGATAGACGCCGACGCGATAATTTTTGTTACAAACTGCCTATTTCTGATTAGCAGTATTTCTGCTACCCTGCATATTACACCGAAAAAAAGTAATCAAAATGATCGTTCAAAACAACAAATAAGTCGTCCTTTTGACAAGTTGATAATTGATTTCATTTTGAGGAAGTGGACTTCAAGATGTAGTGTACAAGGACAAATTATCGCATGAAAGAGAAGATTTTAACGACGTTACTAATTCCCTGTCTTTGATAAATTAATGAGACTGCTATAGTCAATTAATGTTACACTAAGACCAATATAATACCATAAAATTATTATGTCCTGTCTCGAAGCATGGGTGTTCTGCGGCTAAAACTTTTGTGCTATATTTGGCTCCCGTGTGCTCATTTTAAAACATCGGTTAACGTAAATTTGTCCTTCTGTGATCTAAAAAATACAGTAAAGGCATATAAAGTCATATTTTGAGCCAAACGAATAGAATAATATATGCTTTGCAAAATCTAATCAAAATATTTGTATTACTTTAATGTATTGAACAGTGTTGCCTGCGATAATAGGTCCAGTCCCAGCAAGTAGTACGTCAGTGCAATGTTGATATAGGAAATTGAATCCACGTAGGTAAAACGACATTGGATCAACGTAGAAAATACCTCGGCAACATCATTTCAACGTCGATCCAACGTCGTCTTCGTTATGCATATAACTTCAACGTTGGATCGACCTAAAATGATTTGACTAAGATTTTTCGTCCTTCCAACGTCGAGGGTATCGACGTCGTAAAAACGGCAGTGTATCGACGTTTATCGTTTCGCCTACGCCGATTCACTTTCCCATATCAGCGTTGCATTGATGTATTTTCTACCAAATGGTGTCTGCTTGGGTGCGGTAATTGGTGCTCTCACTCTATGCTACATGCAGTAGGTTAACCATAGATTATATTTACATACTTGTGAAAGGCGCGTTTTTTAACAGTAGATTAGCATAAATATGGGCATCTACTTGACGACGTATTCCTATACTTATATGAAGTTGAGGTTATTCAGTCTTCTTAAAAATAAAAAGTTAGCCCAGTTCTTGGTATAAAGATGATGTTCTGTTGCTCAATAATTCGAAAAGATAACACAACAAACCAACAGTGAAGAATATCACAACAATATGCATCACCATTTCTGCATGTAGTGTACCAAAAGACCAAGACAGTACATAAAAGAAACAGAGATACATGTATACCTGACTTACTGCAGGCACTAAATAGTGGATGGGGAAAATACACAGATCGTCCCCTTTCCTATCCAGAAGGATATTGTTGAATCAAAAAGTCCCAGCATGAAAACCAGATAAGTTTAGCCCTTGCTTTTGTGAGCAAGAACTTTTCGACATTAATGATTTCAAGAAAAGGGAAAAAATTGTGTTAAGCCTTAACTTCATGATATATGGCATAGATATGTATTAGGCTATAAATGAATGCCAAATGTAAATAAAAGTCACTGTGGGCTTGGTCGAGGTCAAGGTCATGGGAAGGGCTTGAATGCCACTTACATGTGTATCAGCCCGTGGACTGGATAGGCCTACTGTGCAATGCTACCCCCCACCACTCATTCGGACCAACTTTTTTAAAGTCTCAAATATGTCCTTTTTCAAATTTCAGATATTAACAAGCTTAACATTGGGATGGACTACTGGTTTGGGGCTATTTTAAGGCCCTGGTGGGTCATTTTGGCCATTTTTCGTTTCTATTGAAATTGTATCCTTAGGAAGCAAAAACATGCTAACTCACTCAGATTAATTATTCTGACTGCAAGCTGACCAGTCCTTACTCTGTCTATATAACCTGTCTATATAATACTAGATCACTGAAGTAATAGTCCACAGTAGACATATCACCTCACTCAGATTAATTATTCTGACTTCAAGCTGACCAGTCCTTACTCTGCCTATATAATACCAGATCACTGAAGTAATAGCCCACAATAGACATGCCGACTCACTCAGATCAATTATTCTGACTGCAAGCTGACCAGTCCTTATTCTGTCTATATAATACTAGATCACTGAAGTAATAGCCCACAGTAGACATACTACCTCACTCAGATTAATTATTCTGACTTCAAGCTGACCAGTCCTTACTCTGTTTATATAATACTAGATCACTGAAGTAATAGTCCACAGTAGACATGCTGACTCACTCAGATTAATTATTCTGACTTCAAGCTGACCAGTCCTTACTCTGTCTATATAATACTAGATCACTGCAGTAATAGTCCACAGTAGACATGCCGATTCACTCAGATTAATTATTCTGACTGCAAGCTGACCAGTCCTTACTCTGTCTATATAATACTAGATCACTGAAGTAATAGTCCACAGTAGACATACCACCTCACTCAGATTAATTATTCTGACTACAAGCTGACCAGTCCTTACTCTGTCTATATAATACTAGATCACTGAAGTAATACCCCACAGTAGACATGCTGACTCACTCAGATTAATTATTCTGACTGCAAGCTGACCAGTCCTTATTCTGTCTATATAATACTAGATCACTGAAGTAATAGTCCACACTAGACATGCCGACTCACTCAGATTAATTATTCTGACTGCAAGGTGACCAGTCCTTACTCTGTCTATATAATACTAGATCACTGAAGTAATAGTCCACAGTAGACATGCCGACTCACTCAGATTAATTATTCTGACTTCAAGCTGACCAGTCCTTACTCTGTGTCCTTAATTCTATGTGGTAGCAGAAAAGAAGGCAGTACCAATTTATAAAGTCTGTGATTCAAACCTCGATTTCTAACACTGAATGCAAGTACACTAACCATTACCCCACAGAGACAGCTAGTAACAATTTGAATTTCAAACAGTTTTGAAAACATACTCTTTTCTGCCTTTAATTGATAGGTCAAAACATTCATAGTCGAGGGCAAACACTTTATTATGAAAAACATTCTAATAAACTTTGGTAGTATATGTCATTGGGCACATATTAAGTCAGAGAAACAGAATGTTATGCCATACCATTATATATTATTATCTGGCCTGTAAAAAATGACAAATTAAGACCAAAATATGAAAAACAATCATCCATATTTAATATAAAAATCACTGAAAGCACTATAACAGATATATGTGTATGTTATAATAATACAATATGTGCTGTAATGACAACCTTGCTATAATATTGTAATATAGTGATCATATATATTACATATAGTGAGTGTCTATAGAAACATAACTTTCTGTTGTTGTAACAAGTTAAAGTCGTTTATTGTGCAATCGTTCTATTAATGCAGCTTAAATGTGCTGACCATATAAATTTTTGTGATATACTGTCACTGATAGTATATTGTCTCCTGGTACCCCAAGCATTATTAGACACTGACAAAGCTTTGTAAACTGGATTCCTAATGCCGTTATTGTGATGTCACAACATAATTTTGCTTATGATGTTACGATATGACTCATTTGCGCCACAAATGTTGCTATTGATTTTTCATTTTGTAAAACATGGTTTTACATTAGATTCATTTATAGAAGGAAGAATTTTATCATTGCATGATAAACACAACATACGAACATTGTCGCCAACATAAATTTTATTTGTACTCGCTAGGAAACAGGCAAGAAATGCTCGCTAAAGCTCACATTCTACCAGTTTTCTAAAGCTCATACAAATAAAATTTATATTCGCCAACAATGTTCATATACTGTATATGTAAAACATCAAATATTATTTTGTTAAACAGGAAACTCATCATTTGTATTTATAACCCTCCAAAATCTTGACACTCTTCATTACAGCAGGCAACCTGCAGGAAGATTATATGTGAAAAAAAAAAAACAAAACAAAACAAAACATGTTTTTTTCAGTCATAATAAGAATATGAGCATATTTGTGTATTTAAGTATTCAGAAAAGCTGTATTTTTTGTTAAAAACAAAACTTAGAGATACATTATAACATACCTGACAACACCTTTTCTCTGAGGCATCCCAATTATTTTTTTTTAATGTTACAGTGACTTTTAACCTGTAACAATTCAACAGGACTGCTGCATTTCTATACACACTCATTATACGTATCAGTGAACAAAGCTGATAAACACCGCAGATTTTTCAGCCATTTAAAGCAAGCATTATACATTTTGTTTTAAAACAGATTTCATGTATTGCTGTTCTGACTGTTACTTAACTTAATATAATATTCTTATTGCTTTTCGATTAGAAAGGAAAATAATTTAACTTCTTCCTTAGGTCATGAACTTTCTCAGACATGCATACAAGGGTTAAATACATCCTTTATTCTATTAATTGTTTGACTTCAATGTATTCAGAAACTTTTGTTTTACTTTTTTACATTATTGCAATTAACTTTTATACATCCTTTTTTTCAATTAATCAATTATTTCACTGAAAATGTTCTTTACTGAACCTCCATAATTAAAAAAAAATTAAAAAAAACAAAACAAACCATTTAAACAATTAACAATATCAAATACACATAATTATTGGATATCAATCCTTTCAAACTGTACTGCATGCAGAATACACTCCTTGTTTGAATGAAAAAAAAAATCAAACAAACTAATCAAGAAGTTACTTTCATACATATTTCATATTACTGAAAAGTTATATGAGTATTCATTGTGCTTTTTATAGCATTAATCAAAACAATAATTTCATTGGTGCAAAAAGGGTCACATGGTATTTTTATATTCTGTTACGTGAATGAGTAGACATTCTGGTTTCCCAGAGTTTGGTAACTCCACTGGTGTTCCATATCAACTTCTGGTTTAATCGGTCAAGAAAATGGGGATGTACATTGACTGACCACTCCCTTTAATTAATTATAATGTTGTAACCATAACAAGACAGATGATCTGCAGTAACGTTATCTAGATTTTCAAAACTAATTAACTATGGGATATTACAATTTTCACTTGGTTACGTCTAAATTTAATTATAAACTTCTGTTCCACAGAGAACAAAAATTCTGAAAAAATGAATCAGAGACAGTTGATTGGCTTAAAGAAGATATTTCTGTTTAGTCTCAATACCAGTTTTTCAGCCAATTAAACCAGAGGTTGATAAATGATCCTTCGGTGGAGTTACCAAACTCCAGGCAACAAGAATGCTGAGCAGGCTGTAAATCAAACTTACTCCAAAATTAAGTCCTAAGACACTCCATAACACTTCGACATTGCATCCAAAACAAAATAAATTGCATAAACATTCACAGAGTCTTCCATTGAGGTCCAAGGTGTCTTCTTTCCCCACTGCCAAAATTATGACAAAATTTCTTATCTCCATAAACAGCTGATAAGAAATGTACCATACAGATTGAACAAACGGGGTTTAATGCCACTTCCGAGATTTTTCAGCTATATTCTGGCAACCATTTTTTTTTAGAAAGAAGCTGGAATATCTGGAGAACCATTGACCTTTGGTAATAAACTGGCAAGCTTCAGTATGTAAGGTATGGGTCCAGGGCATCCATTTTTTGGTTACGATCAGCCCAATTCAGGCATAAACTTAAAGCTTTAAGGTGACAGGCTAGTGATCTGTACAGGTAGATGTGACTAACTACCTAGATCACTCATCCATCAAGGCCCCGACACCTTAGACATGATAGGCTAGTGATCTGTACAGGTAGATGTGACCAACTACCTAGAGAAAACTTTCATATCAAGGCAAAAATGTCAGAATATGAACATTACATACCTTATATTTACAATCAAAGTAAGACTGTAGGTTTAGTTGTTATAAGTTTCAATGTAACATCAGTACAGGTCTACATTGAAAAAGATCCCTTCATTTTGGACATGTTATACAGAGAACATAAAAAAACAGTATAAACAAGTGGGAACTGTGAGCCAATGCTCACAAATGTATACCCCCGCTCCCTCCTAAAAAGTGTAAACTGGAATAAC
>JAOXYI010323313.1:0-10341 GCA_028566495.1 Lithophaga antillarum
GCCCCCGCCAAATGGTATCCAACGGTTCGTGTAAAATGGGTATGTGATGCTATATATCTCATAATTTACATGTTAATTTGTCTTATCAAATAGCACAATGGATACTATGCTGCCTGTGAGTATATCGTATAATTATCAGAATACAATTTCGTAAAGGCTTTTCTATGTTAATTTTCATAGGGTACCCATTTGTGAAATTGGATTTCAGAAAAACGATGTTGATCTACTTAAGAATAAAGGCATCTTTCTGAATTGAAAATATTTCGAGTTCATTTAAAGCAATAAAAAATGCATGGTCGAGCTACTTTTCTTGCCGAAATATAAAGTCCAAAAAATATGGAAAATTCTGTTGGATCCTCTTTTAATTTCATGAGTAGGTCAATTCATTAAGCATTAATATCAGATCTTTTTATCGTAAATGTTTCAAAGGAACAAAGACTTTTGTTTAAAATAATTTTTCATATTAAGTAGTATGGTCTAATCAGGAGCGAGTCTGACATTTACTTTGACGCTCAAAGTTATACTAAAAATCATGGCTTGGCCCAGTGCAGTGGATTAGTATTGTGTAACCTGTAATGAATAAGAATTAAACAAATTATGTACTGTCAGAATATTTAGTTTTGAAACAAAATTTATTCAAAGTGAAAAAAAAACATCTCGACCAAACGAATATTGCATTGTTCTACAGATCACCCCTTCACAATTTCAGGGGTGTTTTTTTGTAACCCATACACAAATTCTAATATTCAAAGCAAATTCTATCCATAATTCTCATTCTGCTTCCTTATCAATCCGATCGAAATTCGTTTGGTAGAGTTTTCTGAAAATATACCTTTTTGAAACGACTATATTCAGAAAAAAAACAACTGTTGATCCGTATTTTTAGTAAGTCTAGTGTAAAGCTGTATTTTGCGGCAAAAAATAAACACTTTTAGGAATATAGTGCAACAGATGTGGAAACTTTATCCAATTAAAATCATAACACAAATTAATGATTTTGGTCGAAAATACACATAGTTTGAAAATTAGATAAAGGCGTCAAATTTCAGTTTTAGAGGTATTTTGTATAAGAGCTGCAGTTCTAAACTGACACCATGAATTAAATGCGAAATAAGTATAAATTTTATATAGGAAATCATTCATTCCTCGCTGTTATCCCCGAATTTCACAGTTAGACTAACATTTATCATAAAAAGACTATAAGTCACGAATAAAAAGGACAAAAACAACCAACATATTCATATTTCTTCATAATGGCAAAAAAACACCATTTTATTTCAGATTTGCTGGATAAAAAAACGGACATCCCTGTATAATGCATTTCCTAATGGCGATTCTGTGTATTTTGAATAAGGGTACCCATGTGTGAAATTAAATTGCAGAAAAATATTGTCATTTGATTTAAAAGGAAACGCATCTTATTGAAGTAAAAGATGCCGGGCTTATTAATGCAATAAAGCACACATAGTCGCATTGCTTTTCTTGCTGAAAAAAAGGTCCAAAGGCGGATTCTGCTGGACCTTTTTTAATTTCAGCAGTAAGTAAATTCATTTACATGATTAAGCATTAATGTTGAATCTTTTTATAGTAAATGTTTTAAAGAAAGAACGACGCTTGTGTAAAATGATGTATTATTTTAACTTACATTGACCAATCATGAGCGAGGGTGACATATACTTTGACGCTCAGTGTTATGCTAAAAATTATGCTTCCGCCCAGTGCAGTGGATTAGTACTTTTGACCATCACATCTTAAAATTCGTGGACGTATGATTTTATATTATGTAGTATCCACTATTAACTATTGTCCATGTCCAAACTTTACGTGGTACGGCTATTTGTCTTGTATGGGAATGTTTTACGTTTATCCATATTATATGACTGAGGATGAAGTACGGTACGGTTTGGCTTAAACCGCAATTTTTGGCCTAACATCAATAAATTAGGCTTAAATTAATTTGAAATATTTTGTGAACTATTTACCTTAAGAATTCAACCCCATTTTCTGACAGGAACGAATGTGGTCAATCATCTGGAGCTAAAGCATAATGAGATTGTTTTGCTACAGATAATTATTTCATGTATTTATTCATATTTAAATATATTGAAACAGATAACAATGATTGATCGTGAGATATTTTGAAAAAAGGAGAATATCATAAAATGGCAAGTGGTGCCAGTTAATGAAAGACAGCAAATGTCTTCTTAGTTATAAATACTTAGCTAATTTCAGTTTTCTGTATATAAATGATAATTCAAGTGAACCTAAGATAAAGGACACAACAGACACAAACAACACGGCTCCATACCTAGATCTTTTCTTGGAAATTGACACAGGGGGCGTTCCCATTCACGAATTATGGACAAAGGCGATGATCAGTTCTCAAATAGTAAACTTCCCATTTTTGAGTAGCAACATTCTTGCTTACCCTACATAAGCGATCTAAGTATCGCAGTTGATATGATATTCTAAAGCTTCTGCTAGGTATCTGAATTATCTTGACAGAGGATTTCACCTGTTAAAATACTCAATCTAGATTATCAAAAACTTAAACTTGAATCAATACTTCTTAAATTTTATGGTAGCTATCTTGATTTGTTTTGTCCATACGCAATTTCTGTGTTTCAACTGGTTTCAGACATGTTTCCGGTCCCATAGATTTGTTGTTATCTTTATTTGTTAATTGTGACTTGTATACAGGCTTTGACAAGATTACCCCTGGTTTGAGAGGGAGTTGGTATTGTTCAGTCTTTAGCTCTTTTTTTGTTTCGTTTTTCTCTTTTTTATACTGGTGTTGTCTTGTTATGTCCAGATTTTAATTTTTCAGTTAGTTACTGCTATTTTTCTATCGCCCATGAGACGTATAATAAATATTTTCTTGTCATTAGCGAGTACAGCAGTTTATTTGTTTCCGTTGCTTTTGATAGTTATTACACAAGTTTTATCACAAATAAGAGTAGTTTTACGTACTGGTGTTATAATTTCATCCCAAAAGATAATTTTATATACTGTTCAGAGAATTTCTGTTGTACGTTTTTACACCACATATACTCAACATCTTTTTTTTACAAGACTCAATTGACTATTCTTGCGTAAGCAAAGGCATAAAGACGTTGTTAAAAAGGGCTACGATGTGAAATGTAAATAGGTACAAGATCGAAACAAAATATAGGAACACCATTTTGATTACCGTTTCTTACTTTGAAGCCACCGTAGGTCTTCGAAAATAAGTAAGAGGTCATATTAATCGTTCGTCCAACACGGCCCAGGAGTGAACATAAGCTCTACTAGATATTCTGCATGTAAATGCCGATAACGCTACTTATGAGGCCTTTAAGCCTCTGGTAATCAAAAATTTTCAAGAATGTATACTATCGGACTTCGTTATTATATTCTTTTATTGTCTTCGAAAATCGAGATGAGATTGATTATTTTCGTTTGCAGTCAGGTAATTTAGTATTAAAATTTCGGCAATAGTAACGAGATCTTCATTTCTCTCTTCTATCTTTTTCACTCCTTTCATGCCAGTTGACCTTAATTTCTTATATCTATCTGACGCCTGTAGCGATGGATTTCTTGCTGAATTTCTATGTTGCACCAAATGAAAAAATAAAGAATTAAGAAAAAAAAATTTTTTTATATATATATTCATCTTTACAACTGAAGCAATAAGTTCGTAAAAACACAGACTATTATGTTGATAATGAAACCGTAATTACTAGTAGTACTTTATTGTTTATCCATTTAAAAGCCACTGTCAAATGCATTATTTTCCTCGAATTACAAAATTACGATTTGCTTGTTTTTCAACCAGTAAACGAAGTAGAACTTCAGGCTTTACCCGAAACATTACACATTAACATAGGTACATTTGTACTTCTAAGGCAACCGTTTACAACGTTGCATTTAATATTGATATGCTAATGTATAGATGTGTCATAAATACAGCCAACTAGACAACCAAATGATGACCATACAGTTTGAAGTTTTTTAATACTGGATTTTTTGGTTACATTATCTTTCAATATAATAAACAAAGAAATGAAGCAATTGTTAAAAAATGTATAAACAACAAGTATTCCGTGTACATTTGTACTTGTGTCAACAAATGTAGCGTATCTATAACCAAGCTATGATTTATCAAACCGAGCACATGGGTTAGAATGACAATGAAATCTGTTACCTATTGTGTATGTGGAAATGTGCTGTCTCTTTACACTTGACTGTCAAATGCTTACATGTACATGTATATTTCCTTGCATGATAAAATTACGAATAATATTGTACATTCGAAGTGCATCTGGCTTGCAATAAATAAATTTAAAAAATATTTAATTAAGTTTATCTTCACTCATACATAATGTGAATGTACTTTAAATGCAATTGTTTAAACATATTATAAATATATAAAAATAAAATGTTGCAGTTGTATAACCTATGTATAAAACTGTATCATCAATGCAGTCAATTAGATGATGATTACACAGTTTAATGTTATTTAATATTAGATTTTGTTAGTAATATTATCATCATTAAACTTTTTCAAACGTTGTACAACAAAACTATTGTCCTACCTGCCGATTAACAGAGAATCCAAAATACCACACTATAAAGTTCCAGGTTTGCTCTTCCAGAGATTAAACCGTATGTTACCTACAGCTGTGAACACTACAGTTTTATACCTTATCCAATTAATCGATAGGACAATCTGAATCTAACTCAGCTATTTTATGGCCATTAGGATACGGCCATAAGACAATGAGAACTATAGTTAGTTCTTGACATTAATTAAATATATCAGAAAGCATTGTTATTAATAATAACAATATTTCTTCTGCGTAATGGATATTTCTTTAACAAATTTATAGTTTATTTATCTATATAGGATCCATAGCTCATTTATTTATAGGAGTAAGGAATGTAACTGTTAGATTCTAGAACTGTTTGCTTTGTTTAAGCATACACTGTTTCGGTTTAAACATGTGTATGTGTATTTTGTTGTATCTAGTTTGTAGATCAGCGAAATGAAATGATGTCATCTTTGCGATTGGATCGACAGTAAGACCATGGCGCAAATTATAAGTTTTCTTATCACAAAATATATATCGCATACACAATTAGATCACGAGGTCATTTTCGTCCAACGTAAATACATTTGGACGGGTTGCGATAAGGCCAATTCTTGTCTCATTGTAGAATCCTGTTGTATGTATTTGAAACGGAAGAGCAATAAACAAGTGACACAGATTCAACAGATTTTTTCTAACTTTAGCTCTTCAATTTTAAGAGAAAAGTTGTTATTTTGGTGCGAGGAAAATTATTATTTTTAGGTCATGCTTTAAAAATTTCATGAAATCGAAAGATTAAGTAAAAATACTGTTAAGAATATCTGGAAGAAAGATCAGATATTTCCAAGATGAAATTGCTGAAAATTAAAAAAAATGTTGAATCAAATAAGAATTTGTAGTTATTTCGGGAAAAAATATTGACATTAATCATTAAAATCAGAGAAGTTTAACAAATATTCAAAAAAATCAATGTTACGATTTGCAACGTGCATGATTTTGAATAAAATAAGCAATTGAGAAATGAATCATCTGGCGCAAATGTATCATATTTACAAATAATACATTATATATACACAGGTACAGTTGCTCAAACAATGATACAAAAAAAAAAAAAAAAACGAAACTAAAGTCATCAATCCAAAAGTTTATGGTTGCCATCATGAGTTGGTCAACTATTATGGAATGTGTATGTCCAGTCTTGTTAAAGACATGCTTTTAACATTATAATCTTTATTCTTGTTCGCTGCATCCAGAAAATGATTATATACTGGCTTTTAAAATTAGGACATCGTGATTAGTGCAATGTAAATTTTGATACTTTACCGCAAGTGAAGTGTTTCAATTTGTGTGCAGTCGTCAAGCAAATACAATTTTAAATAGCCATAGAAATTACTATAGCTTATCTTCTTGTTCAAATGTATGATGACATCATAAAGGAAAAACATAAATTACATCTAAAATTAAAATTCAAAGGCAGATAAGCAACATGACCTTAACATTAATGAAGTATGATTTATAATAGAATATTAAATCCAGTTCTTTGTAAGGACCACGCACAGGTTAAGAATTTTCTGGAAATCTGTACTTAACTAGGTGAAGGTTATTCCAGAAACACGTGTCGTGCGCACTGAAATTGATATTATATTTTATATCACTACCACTGGGTCGATACCACTGCTGGAGGACTGTCAGTCCCTAAGGGTATCGTCCGCCCAGTGGCCAGTGATTTGGCACTGGCATGATTAAATGATACAATCTGATTGTAAATTTTAAGTTTATAAATAATGAAATTTTACTAAAACTAAGGTTACAACTCCCTCAGGCAAAGTTGACCTTAGACGGTTTTGGTCGTTCTGTTTAGGTCCTTTTTGGTTTTGATGCTCCCAAATGTTTTATTTATTTGGCTTCCCGGTATTTTGGTCTCGGACGTGCCTGATGAAGGTTGTTCCGGAGACACGTGTCGTGCGCACTGAAATTGGTATCATACGTTTATTTAGAAACTTTACTGTATTATTTTAATAAATCGTTCCATTATCCTTGCCACTATTGGAATTTTGTTCGTCAAAGTATCTGATGCTTACAGCATTATTTTATAAGAACAATTTTTTTTTACTGAATATGTATTACGTAAATCACTAGTCTGTCTGCCTCAAAATTACAAAACTAACACATCCTGCTAAACCTCCTTTGAAAGATAATATGAACGGATTTTAGGGATGCAAAACAATTTCAACTTGCCAGCTATAATTGGGAATAAAAACGGAGACAAAGGCCTTTAAAGTTTAAACGACCACTGCCTGTGGTAGATTTTAACGATATTTGATGAATTAGCACGATAGATTAATATGCTTTGTCAAAACCTCTGAGAATCATATTGTAGAAGAAATCTGATTCTGTTACTTTCACTTCAAATTTTTATTAATTCATATAATGCTACTCTATTCCAGTAGTTCACCCCTGTCAATATTATCTAGGAACAGACACTTTGGTGGGAATTATAAATCTGTTTGGAAACTCATGGTATATTTTTTATAAGGCTACAAGTCGATGTTTGCGTCAAATCATAATATTCTCTACCTTAAAAAATCTAACTACTGGGGTTTTTGCTCTATTTACCGTTATTATTATGCCTTTAAATCATTATGTATGTGTTAAGTCTTTGATACTTGCACCTATAAAGTGTTATCGCCACAAACGACAATTATCTTATCATGTCTTATCTGCAGTTTTGACCTTGTGCTAGGTCTTTCTTCATTTCAAAATTTTTCCTTGTATTTTACATATTTGCCCTTTATCTAAACTTTTACCACCTTACTTTCACATGTCTGTCTTTCTTACCTTTACATATTTGTCTTTTATTTTACTGTTTTGTCATATTCAACATATTTTCACGTTATATTTGACTTTCATCTTTTTAATATTTCATTATTATTTTTATTTTTACATCCCGCGAAAGCGGGTGGTATATATTGACTATGTCTTCCGTCCGTCTATCTGTCCGTCAACCTTTTTTGTATCAACAACTCCTCCTTAACCTTTTCATGGAATTTCATGAAACTTTTACACATGCTTTAGTGTGAGGTGTAGTTGTCCCCACATATTTAATGTTTTCAGATTTTTTCAGAAAATGATTTTTTGTGAACTTAGTCTCTGGAAGAGAGGCGGGTCCATTTTTGTATTCACTACTCCTGCCACTATATGGAATTTCACAAAACTTTAACACATTCTATACTATGATGTATAGTTGTCAATCACATAACTATTTTTTTTCGTTATTCAAAAATTTTCAGAAAATAATAATTAATTGTATACTCTGTTCTTGAAGAGGGTGATCCCATATCTTAGTCACTACTCCTCCTAACCATTACATGGAATTCTGGAAACGTTTATTAACACATTCTGTAGAATGAGGTGTAGTTATGCAGTACATATTTTTTTTTATACAATTCAGTCGTTACTCGAAAATAGCTAATTTATATGTACTAAAGGATCGGTTGCAGAGATGTCCCATGCCAAATTCACTGTATAGAATTTCACTAAGTAGTTCGAGATGAAGTGACAAATTAAACATCTCTTTTAATTATGAAGATAATCAACGTGCAGATTTTAGTTGTCATGTATTTGTTTTTACATACAGCTTCCATTTTTTTGTTCATACTGTGTGCAAAAGAGACAAAATAATCAGTCAGCCTTATATTTTATGATACTTTCGACAGCTATATTCAGAATCGTAGATAGAAAACGTTTTTAATCTTCTTTTTTATTCAATATATTTATTATAAAATTGAGAGAAAATTATCCAAATTGCTGTTTAAAGTAATCAGCTGGAACTTACTTTGCTATAACAATATCATATTATAATAATATTTAATAAATAGTAATAAATACATGCGTCAAAATATCTTATTTTTGAATTTGTTATTACATTATGTACCGAAAACAAAATTATTGGCTAGTCATTATGGACAAATTGGCAGATTTTGTTTTTGCCAAACCCGAGAGCCATTCTCTCAGCGAATAAACGATGTTTATCTAAATGTAAATTACTGTATCCAGTCACTGTACTGACAATAAAAGAAAGGCATAAATAACGTCCTTCCCCTTTCAAATCCCTCGTGAACGCTAAGATTTTATAAGCTACTTTTACGAGAATCTATTTTAATGTCCACTTCCATGTTGACAGACCAGTTAATGTATACATTAAAATTAATTCCTAAGATTCTATTTCATATACCATCATGTAACTGCAACGATATATTTGACTAAAAAAGGTCATTGCGACCTATATTTCATTCTTTACCAGTTTTTTGTCTTGTTAATGTCCAGATTACTTTCTAAACTACTTTGTTTTGTACAATCATGTAACTTCCTGTCGTTTTCAGATGAAAGGGTAAGCCTTCTAGTGAAACACTGCTGAAGGATAATATAAATTTTTGCAATCAGTTCGCATCTGTCGTTGTCGTCGTCACTAATTCTTTACATGTCAATCTTCTTCTTTAAAACCACGAGAAAGACAAATCTTGACCTGTACATAAGTTAATTTTCAGATTTAAAATTCCACTGAACCAATGTTAAGGGTCACATGACTGTGGAAGTCTTACATTCCCTGTTTGGGAGGTTAGATTAAAAAGACAGGGTGGCCTCTACAAAATCTGTTTATTGCCATTCTTTTGTGAGTATGGGTCACAGTACTCACATGTCTGTTATGCTTGATTTTGCTTTAATAGTAAAGGTGAGTGTTATTTAGTAGTTAAGTATAGGATAAAAAAATGAAGGTATTTATGTTCATTGATCAGGCAAGGAAAGAAAGGTTAGTTCTGAAACCCTGAGCCTATACTATACCCTTTGATTTCAAAACTCTTTTATGTACATCCTGCCTGAATTAATCCATGTATTATGCAAAATCTTTGACCGGGAATTTTCTGGAAGTCAAAAGAATACATAATAAGTACCTTTAAATCAATTCAGAGTCAAACGGTTAATTTTAGTGATAGCTTGTATTAAACATATTTATTTAGTTCTAACATGAACGTTATGAAATCTGAAAACTGTAAAAAAAAAATAACATAGACTTCAATGAACCGAGAGGTTCAAAAATTGTTCTTTTGAGAAGTATCTTTGTTGTGTTTGGGTTGAGTATACTTTAACTAAAGGCAATGGTGTTATTTAAATTCTAGATATAGTGATCAAGCTTTATGCGTAGGTTTAAATAAAGAAAAATATAAATGTTTGTTAATTAGTACTATAAAAATAATTAATACATGTTAATCGTGTATAATAAATAGCCAAACGTAGGTTTTATCTACACCAAGTTTGTGTCTACATGAATACTGTTCCAAAACTAATATTGTAGAAACATCATAGCTGGCAAAACAAATTTCAATTTTCTTGGTCCTCGAGATATGCCGTCTCCAAATAGCTATCTTTAAACCAAAATTGGCCGTAAAATCGTAAGGATAGACACTAAATTTTAGGATTAAATAGATTACCCGAGACACCTCTACTCTTTTTGGTCTTCCAATTTTCAGGTTGTGTCAAAAGCCCATGTTTTTATGGAAAATGTGATAGTGCTGAAGGTACAAGCACCTACACTTGTACATGTAATCCTGGGATTGGTGGAACAAACTGTGATACTGTCAGTAAGTACATATTACCGCATTTAAGGTCAATGTTGCACTTTGATTATAATATTATAATATTATCATATTGTGTGGACGTTTTTAATATTACCAGTCACACTTTTATAATTTTAAAAGTTTTTAGGCCATGTGAG
>JAOXYI010323424.1:0-10340 GCA_028566495.1 Lithophaga antillarum
AAAATTGTTACTCAAGTAGTTTTCCGAACGCAATTGCAGGATGACGAATTGCAGGATAGCTTGTTTAGGGGAGAATTAGGGGAGAATTGCAGGATGAGAATTGCAGGATAGCTTGACACTAGTGAAAAAAAGGTAACAGATTAAAATTTGCCAACATCGTTATGAAGTATGTAAAAGAAATATTGGGTCATGTTGAATATGTCATATGGCATATGCAAAAAACATGTTACTGAAAGTACCTCAACAAGTCTGACAGATATGCAGTATGACTGGTGAAACAAGTCAATATGAAGTAATTAAAATCATAGGGAAGTGTCGACCGACTGTATGTTACGCACTTTGCAGAATGAGCTTTGATTGATATTCCTGTGATTTTGATTTTGCAAGTGCTGACCGAAAATTTGTAGAGAACTCATCATCTGAAATCAATGCTTATTATATAATATTTCCTTATCTATAGTGCTAGAAAATATTATAAGCATAGGCCCTTTCTCATCGATTGTGTAGTTATATGATTACCTTGTACATAGAGCTTTTCCCAAAAAATCGTGATTCTTTCTAAGACTTCCATCTTTCTACCCAAGTTGAACTGGTTGCCATGATAAATTTCTAAAACTCTTATCAAACAAACAAACAAACTGGAGGTAGCTACCTCAGTTCCATATATATCATTCACAATCGCTAGTAATTAATATGTATTTCATGGTTTTACTTCATTATGGTATCCTTGTAATTTAATTCTTGTGGGTAGAGCAATTTTTTTCATTCAAACCTGCCTTATATTCAGTTGCCATATTATTATCCTAAAATAATATAAAGATCTGTCAGAGAAAGAAAACATCGTTTGAAAACAATTTTTGTCTGGATCATGAATTGACACGGCCAGAATATGCAGTTTGTTTTCGGTTGACTTAACTCAAATTTGCCTTTTCTGGGGCTTATTACAATGAATGATTTACTTCAGTGAAAAAAGAAAATGTTTGAAATCGTATCTACATTTGGCAGACAGCTTGCATTTGTATCAAATATATGTACATATGATATTATGCAACCAATTCAAAAGTTAAATTTACTCAACGACAATGGAGCATGAAATAGCTATCATTTTGAACTATCTAGTACATTTTTTTTATTTTCGTCCAAACGTATTTGCATTCAAAATTCTAGGAATCTTCTGCATGACTACATGAAGTAAAGTTACACCCACCTATTTTTTATTATTATTTTTTAAGAGAGTAGGTGACCAATTAGGCCAAGTACTTCATCATACAGATGTTTACCTCACACCATTGGGGTTGTAAGTTGGTGGACAAGTAGACCAAGTCATTCATCAGATACAGAAGCTTACCTTACACAACTGAAGTTGTAAGTGACCAGGTAGGCCGAGTCATTCATCAGATACAGAATGTTTATCCAATACTGAGGTTGTAAATAGGTGGATAAGTAGACCACGTCATTTATCAGATACAGAATGTTTACTCACACAAATGAGATGTAAGTAGCTGTACAGCTAGACCAAGTCGTTCATCGGATACAGAATGTTTACTTCACTTAACTGAGATTGCACGCAGATCGACATGTAGACTAAGTCGTTCATTTGGAGCAGAATGTGTAACTCACACAATTGGGGTTGTAAGTAGGTGGACAAGTAGGCAAAGTCATTCATCCGATACAAAATGTTTTTCACACACAGTTTAGTTTGTACGTAGATGACAAAGTAGTTCAAGTCATTCATCAGATATAGACTGTTTACCACACTCAGTTGGGGTTGTAACTGGTGTCTAAGTAGTCCAAGTCATCCATCAGATATAGAATGTTTACCACACTCAATTGGGGTTGTAACTGGTGTCTAAGGAGTCCAAGTCATTCATCAGATATAGAATGTTTACCACACTCAGTTGAAGTAGGTGGGCATTAGGCCAAGTAATTTATCAGATACAGAATGTTTACCGCACACAGTTGAAGTGGGTGGGCATTAGGCCAAGTAATTTATTAAATACAGAATGTTTATCTTACACAAATGAGGTTGTAACTAGATGACAAGTGCCCCATTCATTCATCAGAAACATACAGTTTACCTCACACAACTGAAGCTGTAAGTAGGCGGGCATGTAGGCTTAGTCATACATCAGATGCAGAATGTTTATCTCACACAACTGAAGCTGTAAGTAGGCGGACACGTAGGCTTAGTAATACATCAGATTCAGAATGTTTACCTCAAACAATTGAGGTGTACGTAGGTGATCAAGTGGACCAAATCATTCATTAGATATAAATTGTTTACTTCGCACAACTGAAGTTGTAAGTAGTGAACAACCACAATACAGATTGTTTACTTCACACAACTGAAGTTGTAAGCAGTGGACAAACATAATACAGATTGTTCACCTCACATAATTTTGGTTGTAAGTAAATGACCAAGTAGACCAAGTCATTCACCAGATATAAAATGTTTACCGCCCACAACTGAGGTGTATAAGTAGGCTACATCATTTATCAGATACGGATTGTTTATCTCGTGCAACTGAGTTGGAAGTAGGTGACCATGTAGGCCAAGTCGTTCATCTGATATAGATTGTTCACCTCACACAATTGGGGTTGTACGTAGATGACCAGGTAGACCAAGTCATTTATCAGATATAGAATGTTTGTCGCCCACAATTGAAAGGTACGTAGGTGTAT
Source organism: Lithophaga antillarum (assembly GCA_028566495.1). Lineage (NCBI taxonomy): Eukaryota > Metazoa > Mollusca > Bivalvia > Mytilida > Mytilidae > Lithophaga > Lithophaga antillarum. The sequence continues at coordinate 2,683 of JAOXYI010323424.1, forward strand.
AAGTAGGAATAGTAATTCATCAGATACAGAATATCTACCTCACACAATTGAGGTGTAAGTGGGAGGACAAGTAGGCCAAGTCATTCATCAGATCCAGAATATCTATCTCGCACAACCGAGGTGTAAGTGGGTGGACAAGTACGCCAAGTCATTCATCAGATACAGAATATCTACCTCACACAACCGATGGTAAGTGGGTGGACAAGTAGGCCAAGTCATTCATCAGATACAGAATGTCTACCTCATACAACCAGGGTGTAAGTGGATGGACAAGTAGGCCACGTCATTCATCAGATACAGAATATCTACCTCACACAATTGAGGTGTAAGTGGGTGGACAAGTAGGCCAAGTCATTCATCAGATATAGAATATCTACCTCACACAACCGAGGTGTAAGTGGGTGGACAAGTAGGCCAAGTCACTCATCAGATACAGAATATCTACCTCACACAACCGAGGTGTAAGTGATGGACAAGTAGGCCAAGTCATTCGTCAGATACAGAATATTTACCTTATACAACCGAGGTGTAAGTGGGTGTATAAGTAGGAATAGTAATTCATCAGATACAGAATATCTACCTCACACAATTGAGGTGTAAGCGGGTGGACAAGTAAGCCAAGTACTTCATTATGTACACATTGTTTTCCTTACGCAATCGAGGTGTAAATAGGAGACAAAGTAGACCAAGTCATTCATCAGATATAGAATGATTACCTCACAGAATCGAGGTTGTTCGTCGATGACCAAGTAGACCAAGTCTTTCATCAGATACCGAATGTTTACATCACACAACTGAGGTATTCGTAGGTGGACACTTAGACCAGTAATTCATCAGATACACATTGTTTTCCTTACGAAATTGAGGCGTAAATAGGTGACCAAGTAAACAAAGTCATTCATCAGATATAGAATGTTTACCTCACAGAATCGAGGTTGTACGTAGGTGACCAAGTAGACCAAGTCATTCAACAGATATAGAACGTTTACCTCACAGAATTGAAGTGTACGTAGGTAACCAAGTCATTCTCAGATACAGAATGTTTACCTCACAGAACCGAGCTTGTACGTAGGTGACCAAATAAACCAAGTCATTTATCAGATACCGAATGTTTATCACACAGATTCGAGGTTGTACGTAGGTGACCAAGTAGATCAAGTCATTCATCAGATATAGAATGTTTACCTCACAGAATCGAGGTTGTACGTCGGTGACCAAGAAGACCAAGTGACTCATCAGATATTGAATGTTTACCTCACAGAATCGAGGTTGTACGTAGGTGACCACGTAAACCATGTCATTCATCAGATATAGAATGTTTACCTCACAAATAGGATATAAGTATCTGGACACGTAGGCGAAGTAATTCATCAAATACAGAATGCTTTCCTCACACAGCTCTTTCTAGGCGAGTTGCAAAATTTTTTACCAAAATTTCATTTAGATTAAATAAAAAATTTCCCAATCCCTCTGAAATGATATTTTTGCCAACAGGAATTGGTTGCTTAAGCGTAATTTGTGGTGCATGACAGAGGCTTAACAGTAGTTACAAACTGGTCTTAAGCTAGTGGATTTGTTTAGTTATTTAGAAGTACTGTCCCTAAAATCCTACTTAGTGTAAAATTATAACAAATTTCATCAAAACTAATTAAAAGTAAAATGTAAATTATGATGACCTAGTTTGGGAACTTATACATGTACTCTCATCCCAAAACACCAATGTCAATGTAAAGTTGTGTAACTGTACATGAAATAATACCTAAGAAATGAACTTTAACATACACTTTAACCAATTTCATCATAGTCAGCTTCGAAAATAGTAATAAGCTTAATATACAGATCACACTTTTAAACAGTTTGTGATGTGTATTATAAAACAAAGATACTGTTATATCCTTCAAAAAGAGAGTTTAGTTTTATAAGTGGTAAAGAATAAAGTTTGGTGCGAGTCTGATGGATGCCAAACACACACAGAAGGATCTCAAGATATAATATCGATGACCGTGATTTCTTAATTGGTGAGAAGACACGTGAAACAGGTCCATCATATTCACATAGCTCCTACCTACATTGTAAGTTTTGTGTCACTGCATCAATATGGAATCCACTACCCACCTGCCGAACCCAGAATGCTTCTTTTGTGTACTTATGCTTTTTTTTTCTAAAATGTCTAAACTCATCTCTTTCTCTCTCTTCCAAAATATATCTCTGGAACCAGGTATGGATAAATCTTAATTATTTTCTGTCTTTTCAACAATTTTCTTTCCGGTGATACTTTACTGCCCTTGTTTGGAACACAGTAGTGATATGAACATAAATGTAGGATGGCATGCTTGATCCGGTGAATGAACAGATGAATTGTCACTACAACATTTTTTTCCAGAAATTGTCCCGAAATGAATGCAAGTATACAACCAGCAAATTGTACTGAAACCAATCTGTCAGCTAAACGTTGCCAGAGGAAAAACACAATTAAAGTCTTTCTTGTGTGGGAGTTGTCAAAATTCGTTGCAATTTAATGGTGTTTTCTTGCTATTTCCTTGTTGTTATCATAGGTACTTGACTAGTGGATTAACTCCACCGTTTTTATGTTTGTGTAGGTGCATGATCACGTTCATAAAATTCAAAATCAGATAATTTAAGATAATAATAGTATTTCTTACCTTTAGAATAAAGAAATACTATAAACATCCCTTAAAAAACGCTGCACAGATAAAAATGAGTGTTTACAAATAGCGACATACAAATAATTCGAAGTCTCTTTTCAAAAATAATTTGCTATTTGAGGGTGACTGTTGAACTTTAGGTCCGTTCAATTTCTAAAACTCTAATAATGAAACTATTATTTGCCCACTCTAAGTCAATACCAGTCCTGGCGTTATACAAATCAATGGTCAGCAATGTTATGCTACATGATACAGCTTCTGATTAAGTAAATCGCCGACTGAATAAAACATAAAATATATAAAAGATGGTCTGATGTAGCGTTCACTGACATTTGGGAACTATAACGTTTGAGTACTTTACATGTCAAGGAACGGATTGGTATAAAAATATTGATTGTAATTCAGTTTTAGAGTATACTATTACAAATTCGTTGCAGGTAAAAAATAAAACTTGTGATATAGACTTGTACACATTTACTATGAGTCAAAATTTAAACATAAATTTGACTTACGAAACAAGTAAGATATGTCGTCCTATTAATTTATATAAAACCTTGATAACTCCACTTTACCGTAATATAACTACATAATTGATGAATGTAAAGATGCAGAAATTTGATTGGCATTTCTAATACTGCTAATATAAAATAAGTCATGGTGAAAACATCTGCTTGTCAGAAGAAGCAGTGAAGCTGCAGAAATAAAAGTCAAAAACATGTAACAATAAGTAACTATTCGAAGATGTTTGATATTAAACTGATTTTTTATTTTGATGAATATAAAATTTTTAATTTTAGGCCGTATGCTACGGTTCAAACATAAAATTTGTATATAATAAAAAAGGCTGTATGTTACAGTGCAAACATAAAACATTACTGTATATAATAAAAAATGCCAAACAATATTGAAGTACAAGCAGAGATGTAAATATCCGGAAGCTCGGAGGCTCAAACTTCTACGTCATTTTGGTAAAAAAAAGATCCTTGTTAATAAATATTAAGTTTAATTAAAATAAGCGAAACTAATAGTTACATCAGAAAAACTTTACAGAATTAAACCAATTGCTGTTAAGAATTGTGCATAGATTTATATATATTAATGGATGTCTAGTTAGAATAACAAAAATGACAAGGTTTCAATTCAAGTTGCGACAGATCGCTCAAAAGAAGACAGAAAGTAAATTTCAAACTAACAATAATAAATTTTAAAAACCTGTCAGCAGAAGCAATCTCAGAATCATTTTTATCAAGAGAAATAATCTCAGAATTAGTCCTGCCAAGACAAATGATCTCAGAATCAGTTTTATCAAGAGAAATAATCTCAGAATCAGATCTACCAGAAGAAAAAAAAATATCTCAGAATCAGTTCTGTCAGAAGAAATATCAGAATCGGTTCTATCGGGAGAAATAGTCTCAGCATCAGTTTTATCAAACGAAAACTGAGTTTTTAGATAGAAAAAAAGTATTACTTAGAGAATTGACCGATCTGAAAAATCTAGCTATGATGACCAATTAATGTATGATGAGGTACCTTTTGCATAACTATTCAAAATGTTAACAAATATGAATTTCGTTTATAGCATGGTTCTAATACCCTTCAAATGGACCTAAGCACAAAGCGTAATATGACGGTCAAGGGCCTAATTCTTGTAGTACTTGTAACTACCAAATATGGATTTATAAATGAAATTTCATTGATGTTGTGTAACTCTAATAAGGCGAAGGTACATTACCAAGGAATGATAAAACAGTCTGGAAACAACATGAGAACACCGGTACAAACATAAAAGGAAAAACTAAATAAGTCTGGAAACAACATGACAACACCAGTACAAACATAAAAGCAAAAACTAAATAAGTCTGGAAACAACACGAAACACCAGCACAAACATATGTTACGTTGGAGTATATAGAGATATTTGATGTCCAACGTTTGTTGTGTTTAAAATGTATAAAGACCAAGATTCAAAAAAAGGTATAGAGATATTTGAAATCCAGCGTTTGTGTGTTTAAAAATGTATAAAGACCAAGATTGAAAAAATACGTAATTAGAAGGTTTTTGTTATACGTGGCAGTGTTGAATTTACCTAGGTGACTTCGAGTTCTTTTTCAAGGACGTTCATAGAAGACGGATATTATTTTGTCTCTTTCGGGGATTTTTTTGTAAATTCAGCTTAAGTTAGGTCATTTTGATTTTGTTTTGCTTATATTATTATGGTTTGACATCGCTGACTTCATATTGACTTCGCTCGATTATTTCACATTGAATAGTTTTAACTGATTACGCAGTTACATTAATTTGTGTTGGTCATTTGACGGTTTGAAACAGGATTGTATTTCCCCTTTTTGCTTTGCAGGCTAGCCAGGGTTTTGTATTACTTTTGAAGAGACTAGCTCGTCCTTATTAGACACATTGTATAATTTATTGACATTAGTATTTTCATTTTGGGTATTTGTGTTATTGTTGGCCTGTGTGTCGGTTTATAACTTTCCCATTTTTGTCTTGTTAAAGGCATTTTTTGTGTAGTCCTTGATTTAAATGTTCCAGGAACTCAGTGTTGATTTGTTCATTTCAGAACTCATCATTTATTTGTTCATATTTTCTCATATTTTTAGATTTTAAAATTATGTTTGCGTTTTAAATATTGTGAGAAAGTTGTTTGAGAGTTGAGTTACGTGAGGTACTTATTTTTAAACCTATTTATTTTATTTGTGTTAGACCACAACAGATTTTTATTTGTCAGGTCGTAACAATATAAGGTTTTATATGGTCAGACAGTACTTAGTTCAAAAACTGTGTCTCAGTTAATAATAAAACATTCGACATACAACGTGTATGAGAGGAAAGGGTCCAAATGGTTCCTAGTCATGTTAATGGTACAAAATTCCACAGAAAACATATGCCCTAACTGTGTGGAAAGGCTCCCATTGTACATATGTCATGTTAATAGTAAAACATTCCACAGACAGCATATGCCATATATGTGAGGAAATGGTCCAAATTGTACATATATTAATGGTGAAACATTCCACAAAGACCAATCTGATTAATATACAGATCGTGTGTCCACGCTTTGCTCACAAGAAGAGCGTGGACACAGGATCTGAATTTTAATCAGATTGTACAAAGACCATATGCCATGTATGTGAAAAAAGGGTCCAAATGGTACATATGTCATGTTAGTGGTAAAACATTCCACAGAGAACATATGCCATATATGCCAGAAAAGGGTCCAAATGGTACATATGTTAATGTTAAAACATTTTACAGAGAACATATGTCATGTATGTGAGGTAAGGGTCCAATGGTACATGTCATATTAACAGTAAAACATTCCACAGAGAACATATGTCGTGTATGTGAGGTAATTAAGAGTCCAAATGGTACATATGTCATGTTATGGTAAAACATTCCACAGTGAACATACGTCATGTATGTGAGGAAAGGATAAAATAGTACATGTTATGTTAATGGTAAAACATTCCACAGAGAACATATGTCATGTATGTGAGGTAATTAAGGGTCCAAATGGTACATATGTCATGTTAATGGTAAAACATTCCACAGAGAGCATATGTCATGTAGGCGAGGAAAGGATCCAAATGGTACATATATCATGTTAATGGTAAAAAATTCCACACAGAACATATGCCATGTAGGCGAGGATAGGGTCCAAATGGTACATATGTCATGTTAATGGTAAAACATTCCACACAGAACATATGCCATGTATGTGAGGTAAGTGTCAAAATGGTACATATATCAAGTTCATGATAAAACATTCCACAGAGAACATATGTCATGTAGGTGAGGTAAGGGTCAAAATGGTACATATATCAAGTTAATGATAAAACATTCCACAGAGAACATATGTCATGTATGTGAGGTAATTAAGGGTCCAAATGGTACATATGTCATATTAACAGTAAAGCATTCCACAGAGAACATATGTCATACATACAAGGAAAAAGTCCCACTGGTACATATGTAATGTTTTTAATATAACAGTCCTGAAGTACAGAAGTATTGAGGTAAAACAACTCTTGCAAAAATACATATACATGTGTCCGTTAAAGGACCGCTTTTAGCAAAACAGTTGTTCCTTAAAAGATATATGTTTATGTATATCAGAAGGATCAGTGGACCTCAGGTTTGATGAGCAAGTTTTTCAGAAAGCACATGTATGTGCCATTACAGTCCATATAGAAGCACATTTTTGTTCTGTGAATGGTATAATCCTTTTTGTGAAATTAACCATGTTTGTGATGAAAGGTAATTCATAAAACTAGTGATCCATCTTCCTACGTCAAGGGTTTCTCAGTTCACTTCACTCCCCATAAACCCTAGAAATATAACATAAACAAATTGCCAGTTTTTTGTTTCTATCTGATTTGTTTGTTACTGTCCAGCAGTGATGGCCTATGAAAATGACTGATATAAAAACTGTCACAGAAGCTTTTTAGAATGTTATACATTTATGAACTGTTTACAAAATGTGTGCCAGATTTAACATAAAAGAGTTTACAGATAATTAAAAAAAAAACATTTGTTAGCAATGGTTCGTGCAGAGCAAAGTGGATTCTGAGTCAGTTGAATTGGGAAGATGGATTGTAAGTTGGAGACAATTTGATTGGCTGAAGTCTGTTTGGTTTATTTAAGCGTTGATGAAGACTTGGAATTTACAAAGCTTTTTTGTCAAGGGATTGTGGGAAGCGAAGTGGACTCAGAAACCCTTGAACTGGGAAGATGTAAGTGATCTAAAACCTGATTAAATGATTGGTTGAGTTAGTGTTCTTCCAATTTTTTGATTGAGGCATAATAAGGATACTTCAGTAAACCTGGTTTTAAAATACAACTGCAAGCAAGGTCCTCTGTTTTAAAGTTAATATAGAGTGGTAGAAAATGTTAACTGGAGGCTCACCTGGTTATAAACTGACAGAAATTGAAAAATATGACACATACTTTGTGAAGGACCATCATCTAATCATTCAT
>JAOXYI010323535.1:0-10339 GCA_028566495.1 Lithophaga antillarum
ATGGTAGCTTTCAAAATACCCACATTGATAGTTTTACTGTAAATTCTATTTCTACACTTTGATTTTTTTTCTCTGATGATCCAGATTTTTGCAAAAAGCCATAGATTACCCCCACCGTTCTATAACCCCCAGGTACAACTTGAAAGGTAAAAAGCCGGGGTTTATTTAATGAATTTTACAGTACAATATACCAATGTTTATTAATTTGGTCAGTTTCAACAGTGTTTGATTGTAATATGTAATAATAGAAGACAATAAACTCAGATGCTGTGGTGCTACTATTTCAGCATCATCAGACAAATTAGTTTACAATAATCCCTGTCAGAGTTGAGTTTTGTACATTTTTAATCATACAATATATCTCAGATTTGTGGACAAAAGACTGCTGGTTATGAAACTGTATAGTGGTTTACTACAGAATGATGAATTTTAGGGATGACTTTTTCTCTAGATTGTAATGGATATGCATATAGATAGAGCAAATATGCATAGACTTAAAATACTCTAGACTTAATTCAGACAAGGTAGACATTAAATTTCTTGAATTGACAATTTATTTACTGCTATTAGAAAAGATTGCATTCTATTTTTTGCCTGTTGTTTCTGCAAACAAAAGATACCAAAAGTATAGAAATTCCATAACCAGTCAAGATGGAGTGTAATATTCTGTTCCCAAATCTAAAATTATGTATGAATTGTTGGAATTAAACTGCACTATACTGTTAACTTCTGTTTTAGGGTCTTCCTGGATTCCAGGGACCAGCTGGTCCTCCAGGTCCAGCAGGATCCGGAGAAGTTATCCGTGGCCCAGCTGGACCACCTGGCCCACCTGGACCGCCTGGTATTGGTACTGGAGGAGGAGGGGTAAGTTGGGAGAATTTGTAGAAATTTTGAATAGAAAGTTATGAGAATTTGGTAGAAATTTTGGAGTATTGAATTGAAATTCATAACAGTAAGGTGTGAAAATTGATGACTGGAGTTCTGAAGCATGAGTTGGGAGAATTTGGTTGAAATTGAAGACAGCAAGTACAGAAACTGTAATCTGAATACAGAGGAGTTAATTTGGGAGATATTGATGAACAGGTCTAAGGATGTTACTTTTGAAAAAATTCATCTGAATAAGTAAATATGTTTGAATGCTTTCTAAAAATAAATAAAATTAGTTTTGAGAATTTAATTTTAGTTTAAAATTAATGAACAATTAGTCACTGAACTCTGGACGGAGTAAATATTGAAAAATTTTATGAATGATAGAAAATTTGTAAACAGAATAGAACCTTACAAAGAGTTATTTAGATAAACTTGGAAAATTTCAGTAAGTTAGTTGACCCATAAATTGAACTTTATTTAAAGAAACATTAACTTTTTTGTTTGCAGGGAGCAGCTACTTACAGAAATACTAAAGAGTTAATGGCTGTGGCTAGGAATCTACCCGTTGGAACAATGTGTTATCTTATTGAGGAAGAGGAAGTTTACTTACGTGTTAACAAAGGTTTCCGTGTCATGGAGGTAGGACGGAGTTGAGATCTGTTAATTGTAAAAGTTACATTGTCAGGCCAGTTGAATGAGGTTCCATTTCACAGTAAATTTCTCTTTCATGTCTTAGAATTTACCGAAAAGTTTTTCTGTAGAATGGTACTGTTGGTAGCAGAACAAAGTCACAAAGTTTTTTTTTTTACGAGTAATGAAGCTTGTGTTAGAGCTCTTATTATGAAAAGTGCTGTAAGCAAAAATTAATGTAAATTTAATTGCAGTGGAAATATTATATTGAATATGTCAGTATGTACCAAAAAATAGGACTTTAGTTTTCTTTAAAACATGATTTTTGCCTTTAGCTGCATATCTTTAGGGTTCTGTGTAGTTAATGACATGGTATAATGTTACAGAATTATGGAAGTTAATAAGAAATGGAATCTTTCTAATGTAAAATTTTTGTCAACTGATTGTGAGCTACCAACAAATTAGTATTGATGAGAATTTATTGGTTAGATCAAATGAGAAACTAAAACAACAATTAACTGGCCTTATTTTGATCAAAATGTTTAAGTGAAATGGCTAGGAATATTAGGAATTGCATTACGTGGATTAAAAGTGTGCGTTCCGAGTCTTGCTGGTTTGATGAATGAGAAATTTAAGATTATGTGAATGTTTGAATTTTTCATTCCTTCTCCAGTTACTGCATCGAGTGGCATCCTAAATTTAACAATAGCATGTTGACAGTTTCAGAGTTGATTCTTGTATATATATATAGAGTTTAAAGCTAAGACTTGCATAGGTATTGGCCTAACAGAAATAATTCTAATTACTGGCAATAAAAATTTGCTAGCAGATAGCAGAAGTGTAATTACTTGTAGCAAAAATTTGCATAGCAGATTTATGATTAAGATCATTTGTATTGCAAATTTTCTAATTCTAATTATACACATAGTAACTGAAGTATAAAACAGTACACTGTCTTAGAATTTAGAATATTTTAGATGTAAAAATTCTGCAGCATAATGATTAGAAATTAACAGATAATTATAAACAGGCTTTCAAGAATTCTTTTTACCAAGATATAATTGTTCAAAAGTATTTTAAAAATAAGACACACAATGACATATTACATCCAAATATTCTTATTAAGAAAATTTAAAAAGTTTAGTGGTGTACCATTTAAGAAGGTATTTAGTCATATCTGTAGGTATTTGGTCATATCTAACAGTCTAGATTACTGTAACTGATCATCTCTAAAATATGAAATCATGCCTAACCTTGGGCAGTAACAGCTGAGGTGTACTTGACTCATATCGTATGTGATTAAGTTTATCAGTTACTTGATCAGAGATGTGATTCTCTCTCTGTGTTCTGGATTATCAGTTACTTGATCCAAGATGTCATTCTCTCGCTGGCTTCCTCCATGACAATTATAGCGGAAGAAAACTGCCAAATGTAAAGTTAAGCCCCATTCGGTCAATCAGTCTGTATGTTAGTTTCACTATATTTTTGGTATGTAAAAAATTTTATTACCAAAGAACTTGAAAGCTTGATAAATGTAGCACAAGGTTTAATGTAGATCTAAAGCTACTGCTAGATTGACCAGCCTTTTATACAAATACATGGTCAGTGATCAACAATCTTTTCTTCACTGAAATTTTTTTGTCTCCTCCTCTTGAAAATTTACTAAATATCTGCATAATTTTGCATAATTTTGAAATATGATTAGATACACAATTTGAAATATTTCTAATAGATCATATGAAAGAGATTCACAAAATGTTAGTGCAAGCCTAAAAAGTAAACAGATTTATAATGTCAGCACATGTAACATTATAAAATTAAAATGTTATTTATTGTTATGGTACAAACAGTACTATAATGTGAAAAATAAGAACTTCTGATGTCTGTACCAATGAGCAAACTCTATAAAATCATTTAAAGTTTCATTGTAATAAATTAATCACAATGTTGTAAAGTAAGTACATTGTAATAAAATAAATACAGTGTAATAACTGAAATAAAAGTCCAAATGCACTGTAGTTATGTAAAACAAAGATTTTTTTGGCCTGGTTTAAACCAAGAAGTAAATTGTTTTATCCTGTTCAAATGGAGGCCAGAGTTTCTGTATTGTAAACTAAAACAGACAATTTTCATTGACAGAAATATCAGTCCTAGTAAATGCAGAATATATATACGTAATTGGTAACATTTTTGATGTCTTTTATCCAATTATAGCTTGAAATATTATGCATATTTTCCACAAAATTTTTAAAATTCCAGAGTTTTCCAATTGAATATAATCTCCTGATAATTGAGCTTTATTTCTTGTATTAACCATATTTTCAAATTCAGTCCTACTATATTTACGAGTCAGTATTTAATAATAAGTCTTTGGTTCAGTTTTTTAAAAGTCAATTAACACACATCCTGACAATTTTTTAATATTTCTCTAGACAAAGTTTGTAAAGGTGAGTGCACGCACAGTCGGTGTTAGATTTTACAGAATTTTTGCATTTTGCTTCTGTATTAAACAATGGCGATATTTTTTTTTTGCTTTCAGCTGTTTGATTGGCTTCTAATTATTTCTATCCCTGTTTTATTATTTGAGTGAATGCTTTATTTGGAAAAATCTTTTTCAGTTCACTGTTACTTTCATGTTTCTGTCAACCTCCTGCAGTAGCCATCTGCATTAAAAGCTGGAGACCACAACTTGTATCAAGACAGCCTGTTTAGCTCTCCAGACTTCAAAGCCATCAGAGTTTTTATGATCACTGTGTCCATCATCCATCCAGTGTCAACTTTTGCTTTTAATCTTATTCTTTAGAACCACTGGACCAAAGTAATCCGCTTGGTAATTGGGTCATTCCCTTTCAAATTGTGTCTTGGAACTCTGCCCACCATCCAAGATGGCCACATAGCATCTGATTGGTTGAGACATTTTGATGTTCTCTAGAATCACTATGCAATATAGAACCAAGTTTGGCAGAGTTGGTCTTTTGGTGGTCCCCTATAAAAATCATGTCCATTGATCCTAACTACCATCCAGGATGGCCACCACTGCCTCTTGTTGGCTTAGACATTTTGATCTTTCTCTTCAGAACCACCATTAAAAATGGAAGGAAGCCTGGCAGAGATGGTTGACCTATATCAAAATTAAGTACAGGTTCCATATACAACATCCAAGATGGCTGCCAGTGTGGGACATAGTTTAACATAGGACCATATGGGAAATATATTTAAAGATCTAATTCTCAGATACCTTTGAGTCAGTGAAGTTGTTTGTTGGTAGAAACAGAAGGATATGGAGGAATGATAAAAAAAATCACAGTTTACACATAATAGGATAACAAAGGTACAAAAGGAAAAGGGAAACATGGAGCTCCATAGGGAATTCTGTTGGGGAAGGGCAGTATTTTTCAGTTTCTATTAATTGGCCACTTTATAAACAGGTGAGCCTGTGGTTGATACCTCAATCATGTAAAATAAGCATAAATAAAGTTAATATCTACTTTCTGTTGCTTCTGAGACAACTTCTGTACAATAATGGATGTTATCTAAGTATACATTATGTACTGTTCTTGAGCAATCAGATTTTGAGTTTTCTATATCTTTCTTCTAGACAATGTTGTTTCCAAGGTAACTGGATTTTAGATTGGTTCATGAATTTCCACTGTTTGTGAATTGGCTTTCAGGTTGGTTCATGACTTTCCACTGTTTTACTTGGCTTTCTGGTTGGTTCATGTCTTTCCAGTTTACTGGCTTTTGGACTGGTTCATGACTTTCCTTGGTTTACTGGTTTTAGGTGCATGACTTTACTTATTTTACTGGCTTTCAGGTTCATAACTTCCTTGTTTTACTGGCTTTCAGGTTCGTGACATTCCTCATGGTTTAACTGTCTTTCAGGTTGGTTCCCAATTTTCCTCTGTTTTACTGGCTTTCAGATTCATGACTTTGCTGAAGTTTTAACTGGTTTCAGGTTGGTTCATGAGTTTCCTCAAGGTTTAACTGGCTTTCAGGTTGGTTCATGTCTTTCCAGTTTTACTGGCTTTTAGACTGGTTCATGACTTTCCTTGTTTTATTGGCTTTCAGGTTCATGACTTTCCTCAAGCTTTAACTGGTTTCAGGTTGGTTCATGACTTTCTACTATTTTACTTGACTTTCTGGTTGGTTCATGTCTTTCCAGTTTACTGGCTTTTAGACTGGTTCATGACTTTCCTTGGTTTACTGGCTTTCAGGTTCATAACTTTCCTAAAGATTTAACTGGATGACTTTCCTCTGTTCTATTGGCTTCCAGGTTGGTTCATGAATACCAAAGCTATTTCAATAATGATTTGAATACAAGAAACTAATATATGTGTGTTGAATATAAACTTGTGAAAAATGGTGTCTTGTGCTCAAGTACATGACTGACTCTATTATATTTACAAACTGTTCAGTGTCTTGTAGTTCTATACAGTTCTTCTGTTCGACTGTCATTTCACAGGATCTCTGATACCTTTCATTTCTGTACAGTTTCCATATTCAAGTTGGTCATTCTGAAACATGTCCCATATTACACATGTACAATAATAAAATATGCTTTTAGATAAAGTATTGAGATCACCCCTACATTTGTCATTGTATCAAATATATTGAGATAACCCCCACATTTGTCATTGTATTTCTTGTATATATTGAGACAACTCCCACATTTGTCATTGTATTCTTGTGTATTACTTTATTATTTGTTTATTTTAATATGAGATTTATTTTTAGCTTTGCTAGAATGACTTACACTAACACTGCACAAATTTGATTGGCTGATTGTTTGTACACATAATGTTTACTAACACTGTTATGTCTTTTTCTGTCAAAAAAGCAATGGACCAGCCAAAGATATACTTTTCAGTTTTTAGTGGAAAATAATTTCCAGTTTTTCTTTTAATTTCATCAAGTTTCAAACAATTTACTTCCTTGAAATTATATACTGGTACACTGCCCAGATAATTGTATCTTCATTTAAAGTTCAGGAAACCTTAAATATTGTTTAAAATTTTTGAAATTCTTACACTGTAGGTAATATGACAAAGTTTATCTTATCTTCTTTCAATTAACATTTAAATGTCATCATAGAGAAAATATTTGAATGGAATTGTTCACAGTTAAGGCCTTATAATGAGAAAAAGAAATTTTCCAAAGTTTTATTCACTTTTTGTTCTCCATTTGCTGCTTCTTAAATTGTTATAATTACACAGATACATCTGCCTTGTATACCAAGAGCATATCTAACAAATGTATTTTTTTTACAATTTTACAAACTTAGACAAAATATGTTGTTAATAATAGTGTTCTGGACCTTTGAACTTGACCCCAAAATCAGTAGTTGTATTTGGTCCAACTTTAGTAAGCTTTTGAATTGGGAAACTAGGTATTGAAAGTTGAGAGACTAGGAGTGGGAGCTGGAAGGCATGGAGACAGGAATTGAAGTTGAGACATAGGGGGTAGAAGTTGGGAGGCATGGGGACAGGAATTTGGAGATTAGGAATTGAAAGCTGAGAGACTGGTGGCAGGAACTGGGAGGAATTAGGAGACTAGGAATTGAAAGCTGAGGAATGAGGGGGCTTGAGCTGGGAGGTATTGGAACAGGAATTGGGAGACTAGGAATTGAAAGCTGAGGGATGAGGGGTTTGAGCTGGGAGGTGTTGGAACAGGAATTTGGAGACTAGGAATTGAAAGCTGAGAGACTAGGAATGGGAGCTTGGAGGCATGGAGGCAGGAAAGGAAAGACTAGAAATTGAAAGCTGAGAGAACAGGGGTGGGAATGGAAGTATTGGGACAGGAATTGGGAGACTAGGAATTGAAAGCTGAGAGACCAGGGATGGGAATGGGAGGTATTGTTGCAGTAATTGGGAGTTGAGGAATTGAAAGCTGAGAGACCAGGGGAGCTTGGAGGTATTGGGACAGGAATTTAGAGACTAGGAATTGGAAGCTGAGAGACTAGGGGGCAGGAGCTGGAAGGCATGGAGGCATGAAAGGGGAGATGAGGAACTGAAAGCTGAGAGAATAGGGGGCTTGAGTTGGGAGGTATTGGGACAAGAATTGGGAGACTAGGAATTGAAAGCTGAGAGACCAGGGGGCTTGAGTTGGGAGGTATTGGGACAAGAATTGGGAGACTAGGAACTGAAAGCTGAGAGACCAGGGGACAGGAGCTGGGAGGTATTGTGGACAGGAATTGGGAGACTAGGAATTGAAAGCTGAGAGACCAGGGGGCAGGAGCTGGGAGGTATTGGGACAAGAATTGGGAGACTAGGAATTGAAAGCTGAGAGACCAGGGGATAGGAGCTGGGAGGTATTGTGGACAGGAATTGGGAGACTAGGAATTGAAAGCTGAGAGACAAGGGGACGGCAGCTGGGAGGTGTTTGGGACAGGAATTTGGAGACTAGAAATTGAAAGCTGAGAGACCAGGAGCTGGGAGATATGGGGTCAGGAATTTGGAGACTAGGAATTGAAAGCTGAAAGATCATCAGGTGGGATATGGGAGGTATGGGGACAGGAATTTAGAGACAAGGAATTGAAAGGTGAGAAGGGTGGGTGCCAGATGGGAGTCATGGGGACAGGAATTTGGAGAAAATGCTCACACTTTGGGAGATTTTTAATTAAACTGGTAGCCAGGAGAAGACAAGCTGAAAAGCATATACTAACCATTTCTGATTTATTGAACCATTGTATATTTCTATTTGCAGTTAGGCGACTTGGTGCCATTGCCTGCAATAACTACACCAGCTGTAAGTATTATGTAAGACTAACTCTGATTGGTTTAATAGATACTAATATTTAATAAACATATTCTGATTGGATAAACAGAAAATGATAGTATTACTGTAAAAGTATTACTTTTCGCTGATTACAGTTTTCGTGGAATTCTGTTTATTGAGGTATAAGTGGGTATAATTTTTCACAATTTAATTATTTCTTTAGTTAAGGTTTATGTAAAAACGTTTATTTTGCGGGTATTTATTTCAGAGGAAATTAAGCTGCCGCGAAAATAGCGAAAATTAGAACACCGCGAATATTAATACTTTTACAGTATATAAGATTAATTCTGATTGGTTTAACAGAAAATACTTACCAATCAATATATTTAACAGATAGATTCATTTTAGATTCTGCTTACAATATGTATGTCAAAAATGATATAAAACTACATTTTGTGAAGTTGCATGAATATGATGAACTATATGTACATTAAAGTAGAATTAAGAGACAACAGTTCAAAGGGTGTTAACAAAGTTTGTGCTATGTAAAAACTGTTGATCACTAACTCAAAGGTAGTTTGAGAATACAGAGGAGTGATATTGGTCAACAGCTGGTAATGTACTTGCAAACAAAATTAGAAATGTTTTTAATATTATACAGTTCATTTGAAACTTAAAAAAAACATTGTGTGTGTGTGTATGTGTGTGTTTTATCAGGAGGAGACAAAAATATTTTTGTGTTGTCCATTGTCCCTCATTTGTCCCACTGCAGCTCTTCCTCAGTTTAAATTGGATTTCTGTTAAACTTTACATTTGCTTATCACTGTCTGGAGATGTACATATTATGTTTTGGTATTGTATAATGGGAATATTAATGAAGGAGTTATTTCCCTTTTCTACTTTTGATAGGATGAGGGGACTATAGACAGACATCTATTTATGTGTCAAACACTAATATAACTGTCTTATGAGTGATTGTGAGTCTCAAGTCTGTGACTGTTGCTATTGATCAGCTACTTGGCTCTGTCTTTTTTGTCTTTACTATGAAAAACCTAACTGTATTATGTTAAGAAATAGAAGATGAAGTGTTCACTTTATAATGCAGATTAATTCAACAGTAAAACCTAAAGATTTGTTATATGAAGAATTTTATTTTAATTTTTAGCCTCCAGTCAGAACTTTGGTAATTTTTACACTCAGTCGCACTTTTATTTTTGCTATTTTCACTAATGCAATATCTTTATAGAAAAGCTGCTCAATTTTAGAGACTTTCAATACAATAGAACTCACCATTAGAGTCCACCTCTTTTGTCATACAGAAGTGACCAACTGGTCAGTAATTGATGCAGCTTTTCTATTACAGCTTTATTTGACTGGGTCAGAGCTTAAGCCTTTCTCATCAGAACTTTGTTATTTCCATCACTATCACATCTTAGCTAGCCAAGGGTTATTGTCCACTCTCCACCTGTGGCTAGCAGAGTTGTCATTGATTTGATAGATTAGATTCAAGGACAAAGGTTTTTAACAGTTTAATTTCTGTAATACACAACTACAAAGATTTTTGTTTTGCCTTTAATACTGCAACTACAAATATTTTTTGTTGCTTAATGTATAATTCCTGCTATGTTTTCCTGCAGTTCTGTTGACAGATTCATTATATTTTATCTTTGTTTATGAACATAAGGAACAATGTTTAATGCAACCCCTTGGTTGTTGGAAAGATGATTTACCAACAGTTAAACCATGTGATATCCAATCATCTTTCCAACAACCACCTTATGTTTAATTGAGAACCAGTTAAAACTTTTGTTATATCAGAGGTTTTATTGATACATATAACCAATGAAGATTTGTGTTACATTTCACATTGAAAAAATGTAATCAGTGATAATAAAGGTTACATCTTTGATACATGTATGACAACCAATCAAAAGGAGTTGGGGTGATAAGGGTCCAAATTCTGTTCAACTTGTACCTTGGATACCAGTTTAAGTAATTATGAAAGTTTTCATGTGTTTTCTAATTATGTGGTATTCAAGCTGTTGGTGACTAAAAACACAGTTAATAAGTTAAATCTGAAACTTCGAGAGGATGAACTATGACAAATTAAGAAAAACCATGTTTT
>JAOXYI010323646.1:0-10339 GCA_028566495.1 Lithophaga antillarum
TGGTACTTTAGTCAACATCACATATCCCTGGGTACCAGATACATCGGACAGGGATAAAGCTATTACAGGAGGTAAGTTATCCCCCCTTGGATGTACAGATAGTAGCACTAGACCATGTAGTAATTCTGCACATGGAGGGATGATACTTTAGTTGAGATTGCAGATTCCTAGGCACTAGATATGTTGGACAGAGATTTGCTCTGTGGTAGTGCAGTAATGACTTACCTGGGTACCAGATACAACGTGAAACATGACTGAGTGAGATAATGACATTCAGTTTAATGATGGTTTGACTAGAAATTTCAAACTTGAGCATGACACACTGTTAGAATAATAGTATTTCGGAACAAAAACATGAATGAAGTGGAAAAGTATACGGGACAAATACTGATCTTAACTCATCTCTTCAAACATGGCATGCATAAACATGGCATCCACATGCACATGCATATCAAATTTTTACTGTGATAAAAATTATTGTTTGTATAATACTCCTAAATACAATTTTGTAATATTAGGTACCAATCATGGTAGATGACAGACTCCTTTTTCGGAGGAAGGCTTGTCACATTTTTAGGTGTATCTACTGTTCCCAGCAGGCACTGTTTATTTGAAAAGACATGAATATAACATTGATCTTGGAAATTGAATCTGCAAAGGTAATACAACACTGGATCAACCTCGAGAAATTATCGACAGTGATGTGCGATGTTGATCCACTGCTGTTTTTATGATGTTAGTATCTTTGGTGTTGGATCAACATAAAAAAAAACTAGATAAAATTTAGTTGTTTTTTAGTTGATCGAGTATGAAAAATATTGACATGATAAAAATGGCAGTGGATCTCTCTAGGAACGACATTTTTGACAAGTTTTTTGGTGCTGATCCAATGTCGTTTTACTTTTGTCAATTTCCAAAATCAGCATTTCACTTTTTCAACCGAATGATGCTTGCTGGGTTGTTATCATTGTATAGTACATATATTGTGTAGCGATGTATTTTCAGAAAACATATTTTTAGTTCTATTTAAGGTGTACTTTTATTTGTACTCAGAACTTACATTACATGTCTGTAATTCAGTTCCAGAACATTGTAGTCCCTATTAAATATACTTATTTCAAAAATCATCAGAAATTCTCCTATAATTTTGATCAAAAAATATCTTCTCAAAAATAAGCTTAAATACATGTATTACATTGTGAAATTTACAGAGATATCATAATGCTGTGAAATATTTCAGTCCTAGCTATTTAATGTAGATGTAGATGAATAGGGGGAAATGTGTTTGGCAGAAGTAACAGCAATGCAGTTGAAATATTTATAGGTGAAATTTGATAACAAAAAATTTGACCAAAGGGTTTTTAACTCTAGCTAAAGACATTTAACTTCAACTAAAGACATTTTGTATATAAATTTGTAAGTAGGTACATGGTTATAAAATATTGAATGGAACAACTGAATTAAGGCCATGAGAGGCAACTCTTAATACTTTGTTTTTCTTTGAAGGGGAGACAATTCTTAATATCTTGATTTTTATGCTTTTAGGTGTCCTTGCTGTTGTATTTTTAATCATCATTGTATGTGTAGTAATAGCAGTGATGTATTTCCGCGAAAAGGGAGACTACTCCACTAAAGAAGCCACGGGTCAAGATTTCGAGGACAATCCAGATGCTGCTCTTGTCATCAATCCGACAGGTGTACCAGACATTGGCAAAAGACAGGAATGGTTTATGTAGCAGGAACTTCATGTTTTTTACTGTGGCATTCTTCATTTTTTTAAAAATAATTTAAAATTCATAACATTCACTTAGTTCATGGTCTTTACACAAATTATTGATGAAATAAACAAACTCAGCAACTACTTGGTAATGCTTAATTCCTGCTTAAAAAAAACATTGACTTTATTTTGTTTCATTGTTAAATTGCAAGTGCTTTGTATAAACTATACACATGTAAATAGTTATTAAATAATTACAAATAATCTGCATTTCCATGAATATTGAAAAAAATCAAATATGTGTAGAATTTTTACGTTTTCTGACAAATCATAATTGTTGGAATACTAGATCTGTTATTCACTTCAGTTAAATTTATATATTTTAACAAATAGAGCATTTTATATTTTCATTTTTTAATATGCAAATTGCATCAAAAACAAATTCTGCAAGAGTTATACTTTGTACTAAATTTATGACATTACTTGCCTATGGACAGTGGAATATTTTTGGTTTTAAGTAGAGAAAATTTTGTGTGCAGGGTATGTATTTGAATATTTTCTTTATACCTCAATGCAGTGTCAGATGTAAATTTATGCCTAGACTTAAAATTAAGCTGTTCCATATTTTTTTTTTAGGTTTCTAGTCTTCCAAAATAATGGATACATATTTAATATGTATAGTTCATTTACACGATTAGTTTCTTCATTTGTACATCAGAATCTTAATTAACTTCTTTTAATGTTGACATTATCATTAGGGATTTTCCTTTTAGATATAAACATATTTGTATGTAGCTTTGTAATTAGAGGATGTCCAAAAGATGACAACTGTAAATAACATGTAAATATCATAATAATTATCATTATGTATATAGAATATTATATTTTATAGATTTTAAGTCAAGATAAGTTAACATTGGCAGACAGTAGGGTGTGGCTGGCGGGATATGTTTATTTCCAGGTAGAAAATGCTTAAAGTGGATCATATATGTTTTTACAGATGAAAGAAATATTTTTTATATCATCCAGAATTGTGAACAAACATTGCCATATCTTACCTGAATAATTCACTTAAAATTACAATGTCGCTGACATTTTTTTAGGACAATACATAAAACACAAATTCAATATTTTAAGATATTTAATGACTGTGACTGATTTTGTGATATTCCTTCTAGTACAATGTATATACCTCCTAAATTACTTGAAGTAATACCACAGGATGTAATTAATAGCCAAAATAAATTTAAGCTCACATGACAGTTGACTTATAATCTACAAAGTACTTTATATCGTCTAATGGATAATTTTCACTGGCTCAAATTTTCACGCTTTCTTATAAAAAACTGGGTACATAATTTTAGAAAGTCTGAAATTTAACGATTAGATAGATACACCATTGTATCAACTATTGAATTCAAATTAAGCAAGTCTTTATTTTCATGTCTATAATTAACAAATAAAGCGAAAATTAGAACCTCTCAAAAATTACCCGCTATACGGTATACCAAAAGGTGCCGTTATTTCATCCTAAGATTTTTCAGATTATTCATAATGGTTGTGATAGTCAGATTAACTCTTACTTCAGTCAGGTTAAATTCCAAAAAATCTTTAAAAAAGCTATTTATATTTTTTCCTATTTAAATAATGAAGGAAATGTGGAGATGGAATTATTCCTTATTGAAAACTATATAACTTTCTCACTGTAATTTCAGCTGTACTTTGGGAAAAAAACATTAAAGACTTCAGTGTAAGGCTGAGCAAAGGTGATTGTGAGTTTCTCAGGCAGTGCCCACGTCATCTCCAGACCCCCTGCATGAATGATTTGTTCTTTCTACGGTTTCCAATTTTGTGCTATTTTATTGTTTTTCAACTTAAAATCACTTGAAAACAAACTTTCTGTGACGTTTTGGCCATTCTCATACAAACTGGCAAGCTCAAGGACGATCCACGATTACTGAAGCACTTTAAATTCCAGTGGTTTGTTCAAAGTGCTTTCGTGACTTAGATTACTAACACAAACCAGAGCAATGTGGGACAAAAAAACAATATTTTTCCGAGTGCATTAATTTAGAAAAACATATGCCTGAGAAACAGACAATCAACTTTCCTTTGCCTAATACAGTACATTTTCCAACCAAATAGTATAGCTAAGAAAAGATAAATAAGGAAAGTATGAATTCAATTTTTTTTATTAGAAGAAATATATTTTTACCTGTTGTATTAATTTTTTTTTCTTTTGGTGTATATATGATGAAGTTTTTATACATTTGTCAAACATATCGTGCATTAATTTAGGTGTACATATCATTTTAATATTTTTACTGTACTTGGACTATTCCAGTAATTGATTTTAAGATTTAATTGGATCATTCCATTTTTATATGCAAAACATATTTTACAGCAATTAAATATTTTGAATAAAAACACCAGTTTTATTGTATTCTGTATGGCTTGTGTAATAGTTAAAACACAAAGAGATCACTTTATCCACCATGTTGTGTTCTCATACATTGCCATATTTTCAGCTCCTCATATACCACTTGATGGACCTCAAAGTTGAGTCACTTTTCAGTATAAAGTATACCCTTCCTTATGATGCCTCTTGATTATTTTGCTGCCTCGTGTATTCGGACAGTTTTTTGTATCACATTTCTGTATTTTTGTCTCATCTGCAATGAATGTCGCAGGAGGCGAGACATAGGTACGCTTTTGACGGCGACGGCGTTAACTTTGCGTCTCCTTTTTGTGATTAGCTCTGTTTCTCAGTAACTACACAGGATACAGCAACTATATTTGTTCCAGACATTCATTAGGGACACACATATCAGCTTAACTCATGTCGTTTGACCTTCACCTCATTTTCACAGTCCACTGACTTCCTTATATTTACATCAGAGTTTTGTGATTAGCCATTTCACAGTATCCACACATCATAGACCAACCATATTTGGTCCACAGGTTCATCAGGGGATATTTATGTCAGTTTGATACATGTCATTTGCCTTTGTCCTCATTGTCAGGTCCACTGACTTAACTGAATTTGCATCAAGGTTTTGTAATTAGCTCCATTTCTCAGTAACCACACATTATAAACCAACCATGTTGGTCGACACATTCATCAGGGGATGTACATGTCAGCTTGACATATGTCACTTGACCTTGACCTTATTTTCAGGCTCGATTAGCTCCATTTCTCGGTAACCACACATTATAAACCAACCATGTTTGGTCCACACATTCATCAGGGGATGTACATGTCAGCTTGACATATGTCACTTGACCTTGACCTTATTTTCAGGCTCGACTGACTGTTAAATTTATGGCAAAGTTTTGTGATTAGCTCCATTTCTCAGTAACCACACATTATAAACCAACCATGTTTGGTCCACACATTCATCAGGGGATGTACGTGTCAGCTTGACATATGTCACTTGACCTTGACCTTATTTCCATTTCTCAGTAACCACACATCAAAGACCAAACATATTTGTCCACTGGTTCCTCACGGAGTGTACATGTCAGCTTGACACATGTCACTTGCCTTGACCTCATTTTCACAGTTCACTGACTTTGTTAAATTTACGTCAAAGGTTTGTGATTAGCTCCATTTCTTCAGTTATAACCACACATCATAGACCCATCATATTTGGTGTGTGAATTGATTTTAATGGGTACATGTCTGTCTCACATGTGTCACATGACCTTGACCTCATTGTCACAGACCAGTGAGTAATGTCAAGTTTCCTGTGATTAGGTCAGTTTCGTGGGTAACCACTCATCATAGATCAAATATATTTGGTATGTGAATTGATCTTAAGTGTAACATGTTAGTCTGACGTGTTACTTGACCTTGACCTCAATTTTATTATCCAGCGAGCAATGTTTAGTTTATGTGATTAGGTCAGTTTCTTGGTATCCACTCATGATACGTCAACTATATGTGGTATATGAAGTTAATCTTAATGGGTTCATGTCAGTCTGACGTGTCACCCGACCTTGACCTCATGGTCACGGTCCAGTGAGGAATGTCAAGTTTTTTGTGATTAGGTCAGTTTCTTGGATAACCACTCATTTTAGATCAAAGATATTTGGTATGTGAATTGATCTTAGTGGTACATGTCAGTCTGACATATGTTACTGGACCTTGACCTCAGTATAATTGTCCAGTAAGCAATGTCTAGTTTGTGATTAGATCATTTTCTTGGTAACTACTTCTGATATGTCTACTATATTAGGAATATGTGTTGATCTTAAGGGGAACATGTCAGTCTGACATGTGTCACCTGACCTTGACCTCATTGTCACAGCCAAGTGAGCAATGTTAATGTTTTGTGGTTAGGTCAGTTTCTTGGTAACCACAAACGATAGGTCAACCGTATTTGTTGCATTAATTTTTATCAATTGTATATGTCTGTCTGCTATGTCATTTATTTTATGTTCAGTGTTTGTGATTAGGTCAGTCCCTCAATAACTGTATACAATAAATCATCCATATGGACCATGCATTCATCCTGCGGTGTGCAAATTGGTTAGAGACATGTCATCTGACCTCGACACCATTTACATGATTTATTAGTTTTGTTAAATTTGTGTTTCCAAATTAGACATATGGGGGCAGGTGAGACATATCTGTGTATCGACTCTTGTCGTGATTAGCTCCATTTCACAGTAACACATATCATAGGGCAACAATATTTGGTCCAGACATTCATCACGGAATGCCCATATCAGCTTGACACTTATCACCTGACCTTTACCTCATTTTCATGGTCAGTTGACTTTGTTAAATGTTCGTCACATTTTCATGGTTAGCTCTGTTTCTCAGTCACCACACAGCATACAGCAACCGTATTTGGTCCAGACATCCAGCAGTGGATGTACATGTCAGCTGGACACATTTTATTTGACCTTGACATCATTTTCACAGTCCATTGACTTTGCTTAATTTGCATTACATTTTCATGATTAGCTCTGTGTCTCCTTAGCCATGTATCAAATATCAACCATATTTGGTCAGAACATGCATCAGGGGATGTAGATGTTAGCCTAACACGTTGCATGACCTTGACCTCATTTTCACAGTCCATTGACTGTTAAATTTGCTTCACATTTTTATGATTTGCACTGTTTCGCATTAGCCACACATCATAGGGCAACCATACTTGGTCCAGACATTCATCATGGGGTGCACATATCAGCTTGACACCTTTCACCTGACCTTGACCTCATCTTCATGGTTCATTGACTTTGTTGAATTTGCATCACATTTTCCTGATTAGCTCTGTTCCTCAGTAACCATGTATGAAACATCAAACATGTTTCATCAGAACAATCATCAGGGATGTAGATGTCAGCCTGACACATGTCACCTGAGCATGACCTTATTTTCATGGTTCACTGTCTTTGTTAAATTTATGTCATGTTTTTTCATAAGTTCTAGTTCTAAGTAACCACACATCATGGAACAACCGTATTTGCCGTACACATTTATCAGGGATGTACATGTCACCTTACCTTGACCTTATTTCATGTTTCATGGCCTTGTCTCAAATTGGCTTGATGGCAGGCGAGAGATATCTGTGTTTCCATCCTTTTTCATTTAGAAACTTTTCCCTCATTTGACCGTAGTGTACACAAGTAACCGCAGCATAAACGAAAATTTACGAAACGTGCTGACATATTTAGTTATTTATGTAAACACGTTTTCATCTTGTATCACCTAATTTTAAGGATGGGTGATAGTCATCTCAAAACCATCATCATGTTCATTATCATTAGACTAACATCTTGGCAACAAAATACTATACCAAATGTATTATTGGTGGTCGTGGGGCCTGCAGAAGAACTTGAATTTTTGTAACTACCCCTCTCTAGGATTGTTGTCCTCTGTTAGAAAATATTTAGAGGTTTTAGCCTTGTTAATACCTAATACTTTCAATTGATATATTGGTTCAAATGTCTCTAGCTCTTCTATTCAATGTTGTCCGGATCAAATTGTTCAAAGGTTTCGTTCTTTTGGTCTATCATGTAGCACTAGTGAAACAGATGATGCAGTTAGTGACCTGAAGAACCTAAGGACATTCAGGATGGTCATTTTCTGGAAAATGTCAAATTATGAAAAAATATTAAAAAAAACACACCATAGTGAAGAATGTCTTAAAAAGATTTATATAATTTCTTGTAGTATTTAAAGGGATTTAGTTGAAAAATTAAAACGTCGAATATCATATAAAGATAAGTAGGCATAATAGCCATTTTTTGTAAAGTT
Organism: Lithophaga antillarum; assembly: GCA_028566495.1. Taxonomy (NCBI): domain Eukaryota; kingdom Metazoa; phylum Mollusca; class Bivalvia; order Mytilida; family Mytilidae; genus Lithophaga; species Lithophaga antillarum. The sequence continues at coordinate 7,989 of JAOXYI010323646.1, forward strand.
GAAGAAAATTAAATCAAACGTCTAATTAAGAATACGCTAAAGTTTTGTAAATTTCCATACAGTGGTTAAGAACAAATACAGAATAAAAATAAGTTACGGATATACGAAAGGACAGACAGAACATATGATCACAATATTATATCTCCAGATAACTAAGATAAAAATCAGGACAGAAATATAATAATAGCCCGGATTCGTCTAAGAAGAATAAGAGGTCCCTTCACACATTTAAGATTTGATCTTGACTTAGTTAAAGATAGATGTTGACATGATCACAAGTGATGATGCTAGGTTTCCCTACCTTACTTTTTCTTTACTGAATGATCTAATCTAAAACAAGCTTCGTGAATATTGGTGTGGTCGCCCATGGGTGCTTAACTTTAAGAAACAGACATATAGTATAATTGCATTATTTGTTTGCAATGAGAAAATCTACAAAATTGCCACTATGGGCAGCCACATCCATAAACAGAAGCATATTTGAAATGCGCAAAATTCCTACATTAAACGGCTAACATTTTGATGCAAGAAAAATGCAATATATTGCATACAGTAAAAAATAATTGACTGGTCAAAAATTAGAACTTGATATTGACGCCTGACCTTAATCAACGTCATTAGTCATACACATTACTGGTGATGACTCCAGCTCTACATATCAAACGATTTTCAAACGATAGCGATTTAATACTAAAATGAAACAAAAAAGCTGCAATAATTTCTACAAGAAGCAAATAAATCTTTTAGGCATAATGTCCAAAAACCCTACACGTTGGACCGGGGTCCAGTTCACTGTATTTTACAGTTTTGGAGGAGAAGGCAGTACAAAGATAGATCAAAATTTAGCATGTGACATTACCTCTGACCTTATGCCGTTTATCAAGATCAAAAGTCATGCGGAATAATCGTGAAATCCCTACGACTTGCGGTTTTGAGTTTTAAGGGCAAACTGGTTCGGTTGGATGGATTTGAAAGCTACCTGGCCTTAATCCATGATCAAGAATTCTTTGATCATACATACATTTTGGAATCCATTATAACAGATTCCAGTACATGATCACAGATTTTGAAATTAATTATAATAGAAAAAACAAAAAAAAAACCAAAAAAACGCATGATATCAATTTCAGTGCGCACGACACGTGTTTCTGGGATAACCTTCATCAGGTACGCTCGGGACCAAAAATATTGGGAAGCCAAATATATAAAACGTTTGGGGGCATTAAAACCAAAACGAACCTAAACAGAACAGCCAAAGCCGTCTAAGGTCAACTTTGCCCGAGGGAGTTGCAACCTTAGTTTTAGTACAATTTCACAATAGATTATGATAAGTGAAGTTGGAATTTGTGATCATGCATAGTGATAATGACGTTGGGAAGCCATTATTATGATTGATTTCTTCTTTTCCTTTCTTGCGGTCCTAAACAGGTTTTTGTGTAAGTTGTATAACGACCTACATGAAAAATGTATTTATCTATAGAATGAGAAGAATACCGAAGTTCACAGGTCACATATCCATATGACCAAACAAGACTGTTACCAACAAAGGATCAAACACAAACACAAACGTGGAAGTAGAACACAGACACGACACTGAAAACTAAAGCCAGGACAATACGAGCTCCCATAAAAACCGGAAGTGATATCAGTTGCTCTACAAGGATAAGCCATTATTATGATTGATCACCCGTAATTCAATCCCCAAAATCATGTCCGGTAGCAAAGGCCACAAAACGGTTGAGGACACATTCGATAGTAAATACAAATGGACACGTGTAGGATCTTCGATGACGAAAATGCATCCTTATCAAGTTCCGACACTGAACCTTTCTTCCTCGTATCCTTGCTTGAGTAGTTTCTGGGAAAGAAGATATCCGTATCAGAGAAATCCTCGTGGTAAGAACAGGCTCTGGCATAGCGTAATGAGCCAATCACTGTAGCACATCACCTCAGCCAAGGGTGAGTTAACACCTGACTTTTCGTGAATGCAAAACTGATGATGAATTTGACTCTCTACTTCTATGAGAAAGTTTCACTAGTGGTCACCATGATCGGGCTGGAAATGCATTTAAATCTCTGATATAGGGAAAAGTAATAAAATCTATAATTATCTGGCAAATCTTCAAAACATGAAACAGGTTTCTTTTTATGTATATCACCTCGTCAACACAAATTGTTCAATATCAATATGATGTGTATATATAGATTTATTTCTCAACAACTAAGACAAATACAGCTATTTTGTGATGAAAAGTGTTTATGTAAATTTGTGACTTCACCAAAAATAGTCAGTATATACATGTGTATTCTGCCTGATCATTAAAAAAACCCACTTATTTTTGGTGAAAACG
>JAOXYI010323757.1:0-10338 GCA_028566495.1 Lithophaga antillarum
ATTTTGTATGACGCGAGGAATGTACGATCGGTTCTCACTTTTACAATCAAATAAAATTCAAAAATATGTATTTAATACTTATAATTACATTTAGACAAATAATTGACAAAAATTTACCGTGCAAATATTACAAGTTAAACAGTATTAATCATATAAAGATGAAATCGATTACTCCATTCAAAGGACATGGGCGTGGTTTATGACTAACATTTTATATAGAAACAAAAAACTATTCCTACTGTGGTTTGCCGCAATTCTATTGGCTAAGAAGCATTTTGTTAACGTCAAAATGTAATTATTGGGTGATTAACTGTGCATCTGTTGATGTAGTGAACCTGCGCCTCCTTGAAAATTTTATTGCAGAAAATGTGTTACATGTCCTAAATCTTCAATAACTGACAAGAGAGACATAAACCGTCATTAACTAATCATCTCTACTTTGTTCTTTTGTTTTTCAACCGGAGCAAATTTCTTGGCATGGTTTAAAAAAGAATAACAGGGTCGCACCCCTCACTTGTAATTGTTAACGCTTGTTTTTATGTAAACAATTCCATACCTCCCCCTTCTTTTACTCCCCACTTTTTAGAGACTTTTGTGTGGTTTGGGAGCAACCCGGAAATCTATTTTGCTTATTTGTAGTGGTTGTGTTTTATTTGTAGTATAATAGAGCCAGGTGCTGTCTTTTATTTTGATTTTTCATTTACGGGTACAGAAAGAAATCCCATTGGAGGTTTCCATTTTCTTCTGTGCCGTAAATGCATTTTTTCATTACAGGTAGATACTTTGACACGATAATGTCTAATTTCAATTATACATTTGAAATTCCAGAATTATGAAACTTACATCAGTACGTACCCGTGGATCAATGAATGATTTGTTGCAGATAGTGTTACTTGGACTGTTGTGATGTTTACAATTTTGATAGGAGGTAAACAAAACAGGTGGGATAACTGAATGAATCAACATTTATTTCAGATACAGTTTTGTATTTCAGTCCATCTGTGAGCAAATTTAGTACGAAATTCGCCACAGTTTTTGGAGAAAACAGCGATTTCTGTGACACCTGCGCGTTTGCATATTGCTGAAAATTGAAAAAAGCTAGGGTCATTCTGAGTGCACATAATACGATATTCGTACATGCCCTCTTTAACTTCAAATTTTCAGGAAAATTCGATTTGTACTATTAGAGGAGTTACATGCAAAAAATAGTTCGGAAAACGTCTAGAAAGAAACAATTACGTGAGTTGGGATTTACCAAATGGGGATTTTGTAAAACCTGTGTTAAGAGGTAAATAGAAGCTAATAACGGGAAGGTAATCGTCAAGGACAGGTGGACAGGCGATTTCTCTAAACAGGTTTATCAAAAATGGGAGAGAAACTGAAAAAAGAAAAAGAAAGGGTCGAGTCCCTGACTTGTAATTGTTATCACTTGTTTTTATGTAAACAATTCCACCCGGCCCCCTATTTAACACCCCGCTTTTCTGAAATCCTTTTTTTGAGAGGGGGGCATTCTTTATCTGACATGACACACCTTTTTTTTGTTGGGATTTTACCGATCTAAAATCGGTTTGTTCTACAAGAATTGTTTATAACTTTTTTATTTAACTATTCTACCTTAAATGGGTAATATTTTCCGAAAGACAAATGACTTCCGTTTTCCAGTACCGTTCTTTTTGTTGTCTGGCTTTATCACGCCAAGCTGAATCATGGTCAGTCAGTGTGACCATCAGCTTGTGAGAATCTTCTGCGGTATGACCAGGCGACCGTAATAAATGTCGGCTCAGAAGGAGGTTTGGTTTTACTCGCAGGTCACTTCTTTGTTCGTTCATACGCATGTGGAATGGCTGTTTAGATTCACCCACATACTGGAGACCAGAGACACCACAGTCCAAGATGTAGACAGCATTGGTGGTTTTGCAGTTTAAATTACAAAATATGGTGAACATTTCTCCGGTGGTTCTTCTGGTAAATGTCTGTGTATATTGAATCTGGTCACAAGTGTAACAACGGCCATCACCACAAATCCTGCAAAGTCCGACTTTGGGTGATTTCTTAGAAGAAACTTCTGCTCAGACCAGTTGATCTCCTCAGCTTTTCGGTCCTCTGAAAACCATGACTAGAGGTTCTGAAAATACTTCGGACAGTTTAGGGTGCTTCTGAATAACTACTCAGTGCTCTCGGGTGGTACGTGCGATGTTTTTGAACGATGGGTGAAATGTACAAAAGGTACCCTCTTATTGATTTTCTTTTCCTTATATTCTAGCGAACTTTTCTATCGACTGATGCAGCCTTCTCAAAACCTAGGAGAACTTAGAGGTCACCTTAAAAAGAAGAGATATAGCAATCAAAACATTAAAAATGGTTCCTTCAGTATGTATTTTTTTAATAAGTAAAGGACACTGTATGTTTAGACTACCTTAAAGTATTGAATCCAGTTATAACAAGAATGACAAAATAGATGACAGGTGGTGAATAATCTCAATATCAACTTTAAACTGGTTTAAGTAAACGATGAGGTCTACTTAGTGCCATTTAAAACGATGAAGTGGACATTTTGAGATTTTATGTTGCATCTCCGATGTGTATGTCGTGTTTTAGATGGTAGGTTATCAATGTACTTTTTTCAAACGTTCGAGATTGCCGAGATTGTCAAATTTGCAATAGATAGATTTTAAATAAAAAGCCGGAACATTTTAAATATTTATTTTAAAAGTGAATGTATCAAGTGAGTTGCAGACATCAAGTTACGACTATACAATATTTTCCATTTACCTGTTGTAGTGAAGAAAGCTAAGAATTCCTGGATTATTTACCTGGACTAATATTTTTGCCATGTTAATGTAAGGACTTCATCAATAGACTACAAATACCTTAAAAAAACTACCAAATATTTCATTAAGCTTTAATGATCCAAAAATTTCCATAAACAGCGTGTTATGTTGATAAACAAACTTTAGTCAGATTTCTAGAAATAAAATCGTTTACGGAGAAAACTTTTATCCGGAATATGAAATTAATTGTATTTGTTTATGTTGTAACGAAATGTATTTGACTAACATAGTAATAGTCTGTTCACAATTTGCCCTGGCTTTGTCAACATCTAATAAACAGGGAACAATGAAGAATTAGCTGGCTCTTCATTGATTTGTTAAACAGCTCAGTTTGGTGCAATAAAAGTATCTTTGTTGTGTTTTAAAAAAAAGTTTTTGTCGTTTCTGCCTTTTTCGGTCAAATCAGGTTTGGGACTGTCAAAATACCTTCGTCACTACCTTTTCGTTTGGAAGTTTACATGCACTGATAATCAAGTAATTTGTAAGTTGCTGAAGCCTGTGTTACGTGAAACCTTTATATCAAAATTTCTTTGGTAAAAATATCTGGAACAAAATCTTATCCGAAATTTTGACATATTCTCTCGAATTACGATATAGCACGAAATGTCAACACAGAATCATAAAATTTTATAAGGTTAAGAGTTTCTTTTGGGTGGAGTAGTATTAGAGTTTGAAAGTAGGTAAGGATTATGATTAATTAGAGATAATGAATAGCACAACTTGTGCAAAGGAATAGGTTCAAGGGTTAGAAATGGTAATTTAGTTCCGGGTAAGTTTAAGGATATGATAGTGGGCTATGGTCGATATCGTCAAAATTTAGACATTTGTAATAGACGAGTCCTGATCCTTTCCCTAATTCCTAATATGAATATTTAAGTCACTGTTCTTGCGCTTATTCGTAATATTAATATTTTACCATTATAACCTTTATCCTACGCCTTTACTCATAATTCTTAGTTCTTTTAAATTCCTACTGCTAATCCTATCCCAACCACCTCCCCAACCCCCATCTGATCTTAACCTGCTAAGTTCTAACTTTTAACCTATACCTTAACATTCCCTAACTCCTAACAGTAGCCCTTCCCTTTACTTCTATCTGAAGTATCCATGAAGCATCTACATGTAACAATTTAACCCAAACCTTTAAAGTATTACATTGTTATATCAATGAATATCCGAATGTGAAAAGCAGTGAATGAATGCAATTTTTGTACATTGTAGTATGATGAAGTCATTATTTGGTAACCTTCATGAACTTTCATTTCAAATATTCAGCATTTGGTACAATGTAAAATGTGCATATAGAAATTATTTTTACTATTTTGTCCTTACAAATACATATTAAGATTTCATTTGTGTATTTAAATCCAACGAATGGTACAAACTCTGAAGTATTTATGTAATCGCCTTTGGTTTTAAAAATGTCATTAAAAGAATATGTTCCTTCACATTAATATATCTTTTTGTCACCTGGTTCTCAACTGCACCAGCGATATTGGTTCATAATGAAGTCTGTTTATGTCCGTTTCGAGGTGAAGTCAAATAATTGTTTATAGTTGTCTCCATCGCATAAAGGTTACTTCCTGCTGGTGGCATAAGGGACATTGGCACATACGTTGACCTATTTACTTCTTCATATGCAGGTAAACTATGATTTCTGTTTGTATTCGTCTCGACCAGAGACCTGCTGCTTCTTGTTGGTGACATAGGTGACATTGTTTCATAATGAGACCCATTTGCTTCCTCATGGGAAGGCGAAGTACTGTCTGTGTTTGTGATTGACTCCATCACATAGTATATCCTTCCTGTCTGACAGTAGGTTGGATTGTTCCAATAAGGAACATGAAATACAGAATTCCGTTGCGTATTTGTATCGATGTTGCTAGCACCACGTCCGATAGATGTTGGTTTCTTGATTCTCCTTAACAAAAAGGTATTTGGTATGGTATAGCGAATATATACAAAATACTAAAATTTTAAAAATTTTACTGGAAAAGTTGAAATATATCTTATTCTACATGTACATAAATTGAATTAATTCATCTGAGTTTTCATCAAAAATTTATATTGTGACCAAAGCATATTTCAAAGTTAAAAATACATGTAGAGAATACAATCCTCGACTGTGGTAAAATATTTGATAAAACCAGGCTCGTCAAATAACTTGTTTTAAAGTATGGAAATTACTCCCTTTTTATTTTGCGTTAAATTTTATCTAAAACTCCTGTTTGTATGCGACGCTACTTTTTATATACATTTGGTAAAAGGTTCTGCATCGGAAAGGGACGGAAATTTTCCCAGAGAAACCACGGATCTTCAGTAAAAAAACTGGTAGACTTTCCAACATAAGGTTTGAGTCAAGCACATCTTTATTTTTTACTTCTGCTCAGATTCTGGGACGCAGTCACTACAACGGAGGCGATAAATTAGTAGTCGTTACAAGTAAATGTGACCAACATAAAAATTCTTTCTTTATTATAATGTTGTGTTTACAAAACATGTAACGTGACTCTTTCAATCTATGCTTGACAAAAAAATATTAATATTTATTTATATTTCGCACTGAATATACACAAGCCGAGTTAAACTGGACACAGTTATAGTTCAACTAAAGAAACGCACTTACATTAAGTTTGAAAGTCTAGATATTTGCTTTTGTTCTTTTTGGTTTCGCATTCAAATTTGTACCAGCGTATGGGTTGGGTTGTTTGGATTCATCGTCACTGGGGGCATTTTTTCAGCTATTTCGCGACTACCAGACTTACTGGGGAGGAAAGCACAGACAGATATTCGGCTAAACCGGTGAAACGCCCTACCGAAACCGTAACACATGAAGCGAGGCTGGCAGGATCGAACCGGCGACAGCGGCGATGAGTTTTCAACCTTAACCACTCGGAGATCCAGCCCCCTCCCCACTTTTCAACTGTATGGTCATGTTCAGGTTTTTTCAGTTAAAGCCAAATATACAATGTAATATAAGACTTTGCAAATAACACTCTGGTCACATGACATTTCGGGAAAATATAATGTGTTGCTTAATGCTAGATCTTAAATTTATATTTTATAAAAGTGAAAATTCGAATTACCTTGTAAATAAAAATCTAAGCACATACATAAAGTAAATCGATAATACTATACCTGTGATAAATAAAACAGACCAGTCCGATTGCAGTAATAAGGCACATTACACCTGAAGTCGTTCCAACAATAATCGTCACTGTTTTTAAAAATAACAGAACAAATAATAATGCATTGTATTTAATTGCGTCTCTCTTCTTTCATTTTCAAATTGATAACCTATTTATCAGACATGTTTTTCTGAAATTCCAGGGGAAGGCGGGGGGTGGGGGTTTAAGTTAGGAGTTTTTACATAAAATATTTTATCATATATGTCTTGCGGTTCAACTATGCCGGGGTTTTTCGGTTGCAGTTTGGTGCCTTTATTGTCAATTAACTACAAAGTTGTAAAAATCAGTTATAGAAAACGAGATCTAAGCTACCACTCAAATCAATTTTTACCCTTTTTGCAACCTTTGTAGTATTATGTTGGCGTTGCAGAAAACGTTACAATAATTTCATTCGCTGACCTTTTTTGGTGTTTTTACTCAAATATATAAATAATTGTGGGATGCTTAAGTTTTTGGTAGATAATATCTTTGTTGAATTTAGTGGACATGTTTTCCAGCAGACTTCAATGGCTAATATCTGTGCATCACTCCTCCTTCTTACATTCATATGAGACAGACTTCATTAGAGACTATTTCAGAAAAGAAGAGGAAAAGATAGCCAAGACTTTTAATTCCAGCATCCTTCACTCAGGGGCCATTACAGAAAATAAAAGAGAGAAAGTTAGACCAGACTATTAATATCAGCTTCCATCATATAGATGATGTCTTATCATTCACCAACTGTCATTTTAACGACTCAATAATTATTATCTATCCCAATAAGCTTAAAATCAAGGACACCACAGATACATCTACATCCTACTTGGACTTATACCTATCGATAGACAACGTCGAACGGTTAAAATCAAAACTATACAACAAACAGGATGAATACGAGTTTCCAATTGTGGACTTCCTTTTCTGGGTAGCAATTATACGAGCGTAGGGCTTGTGTCCATTATAGCGACTTTCTAGATAAAGGGTTAGTACAACTGTCACAAAAGATATTATGTAAAGCTACGTCAAGCCTAAATTAATGTCATTACTTCAAAATGTTTTTGGTTGCCCTCACGAATTGGTAGACCATTATGAAGTGTCCATATCACAGATTATTAAGGACATGTTCCCTATATCGTAGTTATTACCCGTCCTTCTTATCTGATTTGCGACTTTGAATACTGAGCAATACGACGAGTGACACATGTGCAGCAGGATATGTTTGCCCTCTATTTATTAGAGTTCGTATAGTCCTAGCTTTGGTTTTCAGTGCGGTGTCTGTTTTTGCTGATACATTTTTGTTTATGTTTGATTCTTTTTTGGTACTGCTGTTGTCTAGTCCACTGATTATATGATTTTACGAACATTCAATACTCTTTTCACGTTTTATTAGGCATGCGCAAACGAAGTCACGCAAAACGAGATCCCGCGATAAGTAAGCGAGATATATTGAACTGGGGGCTAATCAGCTAATCGATATTGTTTACATTATACCTGAAGAGCCATGCTATTGATTGTTTTTTTTTTACCTGAAGCGCCATGTTATTGATTGTTTATGAAATAATAGGATTAGGACTTTGTATTTTTAGCTAATTAACAATGGGAGGACGAGATTATTGTTGTGTTGTCGGCTGTAATAACCGACACTCAGATTTGCCGAAAGGATATGCATTCCATCAGATACCTAAAGGGCCCGTGTCGAGACGAAACGCGTGGATTCACGCAACAGGTCGATCTTTGACTGGAAAAAATAAATTTGTCGTAACAGAAAATACTAAGGTTTGTGGAAGTCATTTTGTTAGCGGTAGGAAAAGTGCAGATCCAACTCACATTGACTATGTACCAACGTTGAATCTACCGATTTCATCTGTAAACAACCAAACACCAAAGAGAAAAACCCAAGCAAGCAAACGAGCTTTAGATTTTTCACAGGCTGTTGACATCGGGACTCAGTGTAAGAAAAAAAAGATGTCAAAATCTGGCAAACTTTCGTTTCCAATTGACATTAATGATGTTCAATGTGAAATTGAAATAGGAAGTGTAGATTCAAAACCTGAAATTGACACAACATGTAGTTCTGAAATCAAAGTAGCATCAGATCATGATTATTATAAACATTGGATTAAACCAATTTGCAGTACAACTAATTCATCTACACAGTATGAGACAACAACTGTTACCCAATCTGTACAGACTTCACCTCAGAGCTTTTTTGTCAGTGTTGAGGCCCAGACTACTGTAGAAACATTAAACAATAGTACACAAGTTGATAATTGTGGAAGTCTTGCACAAATCCAATTTCGACATCAACAAAAGTTGATACATGAACTGAACTGCAAAGTGAAAATGCTGACAAAGGAAAGAGATGTTCTGGCAAAATCAAAATTTTGTGTCGAGAACCTGATGATCTCAGATGACAATGCCCAGTTTTATACCGGACTCCCAAATGTTGCAACACTTAATGCCCTATTTGAACATTTAAGACCGAAAGCAGAGAGAATGACATACTGGCGAGGGGGTAATACAACTTGTCGTGTTCGTGCAAGTGGACCATCAAGACGCCTTTCCCTTCAAAATGAATTTTTTGCAGTGTTAGTTCGCCTTAAAGTTGGACTGTTTGTGGAAGACATTTCAGCTAGATTTAGAATTTCACCAACACATTTTTCAAAACTTTTTAATACATGGATTCGCTTTCTACGGCTTGAATTGGAGCTTCTATTTCCTTTTCCATCACGTGAAAGGGTAAACACCTCATGCCACCAGGATTTTCCAAATTTCCAAATACAAGAATTATATTAGACTGTACGGAGATTTTTGTTCAGAAACCTTCTGCACTGCAAGCACAGAGACACACTTGGTCTACATATAAACACCGTAACACCTACAAAATTCTAATTGGTATAGCACCAGATGGGGCTGTGACATTCATTTCCAAATTGTATGGAGGAGCTGCCTCCGATAAATTTATTGTAAATGATTCTGGGATTTTAAACCTTCTGCAAGCAGGTGACAATGTAATGGCGGACAGAGGGTTTGACATTGCAGATGACTTGAAAAAAAAGAACGCTACATTGAATATTCCACCTTTTCGCTGTGGAGAGTTTCAGCTTAGTGCTGGACAGGTTGAGGAAACACGCAGAATTGCAGAAGTGAGAATTCATGTAGAAAGGGCAATACAAAGGATAAAATCATTTCACATCCTTGATGGGACTATGCCAGTTACCCTTACTATGGTAGCTGAGGACATATTCAAAACTTGTTCCTAACTAACTAATTTTCAAACTCCAATTATTAAAGGCTAAGTAAAATGTCAACAAATGAATTTTAGTATTTTTGTTAAACATTAAAGGAATTTCAACTTTTTATCATTTTTAAACAATTTTTGAGTACATCTCTTACAGACTGTGTAATGAAACTGTGAATATATATAAAAGTGAGATTAATCCACCAAGAAGTCCGAAGAAATTTTTTTAATGCAGGTAAATGCCACTTTATACGATTTTCAGCTAGATCATATGGTGGTTAGTTTTACTGGTTGAGGAAGTAAGAAAAAACGCCTTTGTTTTCAACAAATAATTGGTAAACTTTATCACAAAAGGCTGGAGTCAAGTACATTTCTCCATCTGTACAGGTAAATGTGAACAACTACAAAAAATGTACCTACATGAACAGCATTTGGCCACTAGGCCCCACCTGAAGTGAAGAACAGTATCAACAAAGTGCATACATGTACATGTATTTAATACACCCATAAAAACAGTATTTACAGCCTTGTTTAAAAAATGTTTATGGCCTAACATTTGACAGACCTAAAAGTGTATCATGATTATTTTTGAACTCGGTGTAATAGACCAATCGTTTTCATGAAAAAAATTCTACATCAGATTTCCAAGTGGCAGTACTCCATACAATGCAACTTTCCAGCTGATTTTGTAAAATTAAATAATACCTACATGTACAACACATAACTAATCAGTTGTGCACATCTGCCAGGAACATTGACTGATCGACTGTATGGGGCTTTATGTTACTTTCAGCAATTTTTTAGATATATCATTGGGTCCAGTTTTTACTGGGGGAGGAAGCAAGAGTACCCAGTGAGAACCCCGACCTTCAACAGGAATTTCCCAGGAAGAAATGTAATAGTTGTAAATATATTTCTTTAAAGGAAAAAGATAACTGCTAAAAAGAATGTTCTAGTGGAGTCAGAAATCATAGGCATACATGTACATGTATCTCCATATCATGTTCACCTTACCTACAAACATTCATCTTGATCTGCTTAAAACAGCTCGGATGATTATTTATGCTTAAATTCTCGCTCGCTTCACTCGTCGTCATTT
>JAOXYI010323868.1:0-10337 GCA_028566495.1 Lithophaga antillarum
TTGTACAGAGCGACAACATGAATGAATTATGACGTTACAATATGTATGGAACGCATAGTTACTTGACGACGTCCGCCAGACGTCACGTTAATGTTCGCTAAATACTCAACATCTTCCGGGGCCTCAGAAAGTGGCACAGAATGAAATTAAACTGAATAAAATTACTAGAAAACTGAATAAATGTCGCACATATGAAATTAAATCTCTCGTTAAAATTAAAGTCTCTCATATAAATCATGATCAATTAGCTTTAATCTTAATGTCACTTCAGTATACTACTACTATTGACTTTGACACATTAAAGTCACTTTAACCACTTTCTGATTGTATCAACCGCTTTGATCTTTGTTCTCCGCTCCAATCTGTTGTGTCCACTATTGTCGGTATCTGATGCAGTGATCTACAACGGGTATAACTTAACAATTGGCCTGTTAACTACTGAGTTCGAAGTTCGCACCGTCGCTGATCGCACTAGATTATCTTTCCCATAAGTAAGTTCTGTTGTGACATCGAGTTTCCATTTTGTTCGTGGAGCACTGTCATCGTATATTTGGACTACATCTCCAACTTTCACAGTTTGATTGTTATTTCCTGACACTCGATGGAATTCTCGTAATGATGTCAGGTACTCATGTTTCCATCTGACTATGAATTGTTCAATAAGACGGAATCTCTTTTTGGATTGTTCATTTAGTGTTTCATGAGTGTTTGTGAATTCCTCACTAAGAGAGTCTCTATCCTTATGTGTGTCGAAGTACGGATATGGGAATGTTCGAATCTGTCTTCCATAGAGTAAGTGCGACGGTGTCAGCGGTTTTGGATCGGCAATGTCTGACGAGACGTAGGTGAGGGGACGGTTGTGCAAGTGTACTTCAATCTCCACTATAAGCGTTTGTAACTGAGGTAAGTCTATGTAAGCACACCCTAATACCTTCTTTAGACAGTTTTTGGTTAGTCCCACTAAGCGTTCCCAAAAACCGCCATACCATGGGGCGCGCTTTGGGATGAATTTCCACACTGTTCCGTATTTACTGAGTTTGTCGTGCAGAGTTTCAGAGTCCGTTAATCTGCGTATTTCCTCCGCAGCGGCAACAAACGTTGTTGCATTGTCCGAGATCATAACACTAGGTATAGATTTCCGGCTGATGAATCTCCTAAACGCTAACATAAATGATTCCTCCGTCATATCTTGCACTATTTCTAAGTGTAGAGCTCGAGTGTTAGCGCATGTGAAAAGACAGATGTAGACTTTTCGACATTGTCCGTTTTCTCCTTTTATGTTCAAAGCTCCACTGAAATCCACTCCAGAGACTGTTAACGGCTCATCAGATAAGAGTCTATCTTGAGGTAATGGTGGCGGATCCGGTGCCTTGTACGATGCTCCCAAAACTTTTCGACAATTCACACAATTTCTAATTACGGATCGGACTACTTGTCGGGCGGACGGAATCCAATACTTTTGTCTGAGGTGTGCTACAGTAGATCCAATCACCGAATGTAAATGTTCAATGTGAATGTCACGTATAAGTAGCATTGCGAGTCTGTGTTTAGCTGGCACTAAGTACGGGTATTTCGCATCATCGGGAATCGGTGCGTTGTTAATGCGTCCTCCGCATCTGATCAATCCATCGTTGTCGATATATAGCCTCAATTGACGTATTAGGCTATGCTTTGAGCCTGTCTTTAAACATTCGATAATGTCACTGTAACTTTGTTGTTGCGCAGCTTGAATCAACTTCACGATTGAAGTATTTGTCTCTGTTGGCGTAATGTACTTTGCGGTTTCTCGATCAGTGACGACAGATTGTTACAAATCTGAATACATATGCTGGATACGCACGATTTTCCTGAACGAGCTATGTTTATCAGTGTCCATAATGTTCAGTACACTACGAGCTGGTTCACTGTTGTTTGACGGTCCTTGATCGTCTGTGTTGTCATTGATAGTCATCACTTTGCTATCCTTTTCGAATTCCTTTGGCCATTGATTTTCATTTTTCAACCATTCCGGTCCATGTGTCCATAATTTACTGCATGCCAATTGTTCGTATGACATACCACGAGATAACAAATCTGCTGGGTTTTGCTTTGTCGGGCAATACTTCCAAGTATGTCAATGCGTAAGCTCTCTGACACTCGGTTATCGATGAACACTTTACGCTGTTTCTTTGAAGAAATCCAATGTAGGACACTTTGATTGTCGCTCCAAAGTACGCATCTGTTAACATTGTGTAGACTATCTAATACGTTTCGAATTCCTTTGGCCATTGATTTAAGCTTATTTCGATAATGTCGCATCCGCATCCGATAGGGAATCGCGGTATACGTACTTACACAGAACGTTTACTAAAATAATGAAATTTTGTTGTTGTTTTTTTTTTTTTTAATATTTATCGCGAAAATATACTTCGACATTTATAACATTTACAGAGTATTATTTGCAACACATTTCATACTCCCATAACCGATTCGCTTAAAATGAAGTCTAGAAAAGCAAAATATCTATGTCTGCAAACACAGTGTTATCCACAATGTACAGATAATGAAAAAAGAAAAAAAAAACAGAAGAGGAGCGCGCGGAAAGTAAATTAGTTCAGGCAAAACTAATGTACAAGTAAGATACGTTTCCATTGCGATTTTAATAAACAATAATTTTAGAACGCTTTAATTTATTCATACTGATGTTAAAATAAAAAAAACATCTACGCATTTTTTTCAGGGTAGCGATGGCTATGTACTTTGCAGTGATGGTCTGTATACAGGGTAGTGATGAAAATCACATTTAAGCATATTCTAATCTTAAAGTTGCGTGCAGGTTTTTTCTGATGTAGATAATATAAATAATTTTCTTGACATCAGTAACGCATTTAAAAAAAAATTTTCAGTCCTCTCCCGTTCTCACGGAAAATGAACTCGAAAAAAAGGGGGTGATTATTTTTCTCTTTCTTTCAGTATGTTTTAATGTGCTTCATCGATGTTGCTGATTGATATACAATAAATCGCTACAAAGTGAACACACTTCGCTACCCTGATGAAATCAGTACGGCACGTATGCTTGTCTTTTTAACGAGTAAAATTGCTCCAAATTAACACATGGCATTGTCCAATTATATCGAAATGAAAATGTATTGCTGCTGTATCAAGTTTACATTCAGCACACATTAGCTCTTCGTTTGTTGCTTTACATTACATGAACATCGTACTGTGTAAATAAAAGCTTCTGCATGGGGTTTTTGATTACATGATTACCAGGCCTATTTTTTAAAGATTATCTAATTACATTTCCAAATATTTAATGGTTATATGATTACAAAGCATCAGTCTTGGTATTTTTTTATTACCAAGACATGATATAAGAAGCTATGCCAGAGCAGACTGTATTTTTGATTACGTGATTACCACGGCAAAAAATTGTAATTATGTGATTACCAGGTACCTCCCTTCAGGGGCCTTAAATAAATATCGTTATACCTGCATGAGTACAGCTTGCCCCATGTAGTTCTCACGAATTACAAAATCAAATAATTTTCAGCACTTTCTGAAAGTTATGCAGTAGCATCAAATGAACTTTTAATTGATGTTTGCTAGCAAGTTATCTGATTTAACTGCAAATTTGCACAAGAATTAAGTGCTGCGAAAGTTAATTGGCTGATTTCATAGATCAATTGATTTGCTATTCATTTCTAGTTTTGATGAAATATTGACAAAGTAAAACATGTACTAGGGCAGAAAAAACTAACAAACACGCTATTTCTCAGTTTGATTCTTTGATGTGCTACCCAACAGGCATCACAAATGTTATTTTTGATCTAAACAGAGGCATTTATGCTATACTTATCGTGCTTATCAAGACTATAAAGTTTTATCAAACATGATATATTTTACTATATAACCCAGGAAACACATCTACAGCTGGTGGACGAGTAATGTCTGATTAACTATCTAGTAGTTAATAAAGGTGAAGTAAATATCCGGAAACCAAATTATAACAGACCAGATGTTACAACAAACTCTCTTGTCGTAATTAAAATCATTTATCATCCGATCGAATAAAAATGATGAGCGTAATAATTTCTACTGCTTATTGAATACTTATTGCCATATGGCATCCATTGCTTGTTTGGTATACAGAGCTTCTATGTTTATTCCACCATTATTTATATATATATATATTGCTAATGTCTGATAAAATGGGAAAGAAATTTAAGGAGGAAAGTTATGCTTGAGGGGAGTCGAATTTAAGACATCTGAGAAAACGAAAATGACAAATGCAGACCGACATGAGTACATAATTAATTCGGTCAAAATAATGTGGAGGGAGTATAAAATGGTATTATTGCATACCATTATAAGTTATAAGTTATCATTTCCCCACAGATCTCCAACCTTGAGGCTGAACTCACAATAAATGCAAGAATAATTGCTATATAAATTCAAACCTAGGTAATCGTTCTAAAAATGTGTTCTAAACTGACGGTATAATTTTACTTTTGTTCTACTTCATGAATTGCTAATTCCGTTTTTTTCATGATAATGCTGTAATAGCAATATAACTTACTGAAAACTGACAAAGTTCAACTCGTATTCGGGAAGTTCAACACCTAAAGATAGGTGCAGACCTAACCTCTCTCAAAGTTAACATGAACCTGTCGTAACGACTGCTCTGCAAGTTGATTTGATGACAGGAAAGCTGAGGTCCTGACGGAGCTGACGGTACGACAAAATGAAGTTAACTTGCAGCAGAGGCCCTGACAAAACTAAGTTAACTTCAAAGTCCGATCAAGAGAACAGCTCCAACTGACCTGTCAGGAGGACAGCTCTCTTGACCTGCCAGATCACATGAATATGTCAAAAGCTTCGATAAAATGCTTCGAATAATGAGATAAAGTCAGTTAAATAATAAAATATGTTAAGATTTTATCAATGGCAATTCGAGACTGATACATTGTACGACAATGTGTGATTTTAACCGGACAATAGCGGACTTCCTGACAAGAGCAGACTTCCTGACAAAAGAGGTCGTCCTAACCGGTTCTCAGCACAAATGCAAGGTAACTTGGGGTACACTTGGCGATAAAATCAAGTCAACTTGGACCGGACTTAATTACAATCAAAAGCTGTCCTATTTTAATTTGTAAATTAACATGAACCTGGTATTATGACAGGTTTCCAAGTTAAAGGTAATGTTACGAAATAAAATATGTTAAATAATAATAACGAATGAAAACCATATAAGGCCTAAATAAACGCACTAGTTTATTTCCAATACTGGACTTACTTACAGAAGCAGACTTCCTGACAAAAGCGGTCGTCCTGATCGGTCCTCAGGGCTGATATAAGTTAACTTGGGGCAGACTTTGCGACAAAATCAAGTTAACCTGGACGGGAGTTCCTGACTATCAACAGCTGTCCGTCATTAACTTGCAAGTTACCACGTAGTGGACATTTTGACAGGTTTCCAACTTAACTTGGAGGAGAGGTTAGGTCTACACCTATCTGTACACTGTAGCTGATCTTTTTTTCATAAATGCAGTTTGATCGCTTTGATTTTTACAGGAAGGCATAAACAGATCTACAGACTTTATAAATATACATAAAAGCTTCAATCCCAATTTTACACTTAAGCAGTCAATTTCGATACTTCCTAAATGTTTCTCCGAAGTTAAAAGACCTGTTATTTTACTGAATATGCTGTTGTGTAAAAGACTTACACAAACTGAATCATTTCAAGCTGACAACTCATTTGAAAACACTGGATATAAACAAACATAACCTGTTTACAAAAAATCCAAATTGACAAATATGCTACCAAACACAAAAAAATGCAAAATGATATGTCAAATAATTTATTTTTAAAAAAATTGTGGTGCGCTGTTTTTTAATATATGAGCGCCGTCATGATTGAAATTGACCCTATGCAAATACATATACATGTAGAGTGTATCATGCCCTGTTTGACTGACAAATATACGCGTATATTCGAGAACTATTTTGAAATTCTGTTCTTTTCGTAAGAAATCCATTTTATGCCATGCAGATCAGTGCTTACTTCCAAGTTATCAAGCCTGTCTTTTATTGTATAATTCTCTCATCAAACAGAACACAGTACATGCATATACATACAGTGATTGCGTAAGGTCGATATTTCTATCTGTCGCAGCTCATATGTCATTCACTGATATACATGCATTTCATTTAAGTGAAATAAAAATTACAGAAAAGCTGAAGATTACAGTCAGTGATGACAAAAAAGATACTGTTAAAATGGAAACGCATCATCACTGAAATAGAGTAAAACTTGAAAGAGTTTAAGATAACGTTGACGATATTTCCTTGATTCATGACAATAAATGCTTCTTGTTTCTTCACAGAAATACAAGTAATCGTGCCAGTACACGGAAAACGTCAAATAGCCCACAGTGATCGAGTGGTCTAAGTAAATAGTCACATGTCCCTGTAGAGATCACTATAGCCTATCACCTCTAAGGCGAGAGATCGCGCCTGACTTTTGGTTGATTGCAAGTGAAAAGAACCCTTATGAGCAACTTGCCGGAAATCAGTAGCTTTCTGCGGGTACAGCAATTTCCTCAACCAGTGATATAGCTGAAAAGTTGCGTTAATTCCTTTCAGTTAATCAGATAATAAATCAATTAAGCTTCCTTCATTTGTTTCATTTGCTCAAGAAATTTTACGATTATTCTTTGGTACATTTCTTTTTAGCTGCCTACTGCCACGATCGGTCTAAATTCAACATGTTTAATTTTGATTCTTTTTTTTTTTTCAATATACATGTTTCACCTAAAGTCTATTTGCGTATCTATAAATAATGGTTTTTCTGTTCCCATTCTTTTATTTTTGTTTCATTTTCAAAAATATTTTACTGCATAAAAAACAGGACTAATGCCTAACAAAACCTTTTTTGACTTTTAAATTAGATCGTGTCATTTTCGAGAAAATCCGGTTCGAAATTTCCTCTATTACATCTTAATGGCAAATATTTAAATGGCCCAGTGGGATGGTCTAAAAATGGGTAGGTATAGGAGACACCTGTTCAAATCATTCAGCCATAGCTCTGCATACCTTTAATGTTAAAGGCGATTCAAGTACACCGAGTATCTGGAACGTAGAACATTGTCGATAATCCAACATGACCTCACTGGATTTGCCTAGGAGATTGTTATTTCACGATGCGAAATAAAAACATGCATTTTCATACTGTAGAGCGAATAAACTACACAATAAAAACCACGGCATGTTTAGAAAAAAGGGCATAACCGCTTAGAATCTATATACCAAATTTGGGTATTCTGATTTCAAATTCTGAGGAATGAGAGAAGATCTTTCATTATTTATAGCATCACAAATATACTTTAATATTAAATATCATTTCCGTGTCGGATACTGTCGATGTTTCATGTCTAATATTTTCACGACATTTCGTGATAAGGGTTTTGTATTTTGCTTTTTACATATAGTTGTTTTGACAGATGTACTGCCAGCCTTGCCTTTTAAGAGTTGTCAGATGATTTAACAGCAATTTGACTGATGTGCAAACGGAAAAAAACATGACCGTTCTTAAACGTTGGAAATTAAATGATTGTCGATCAATAAATTGATTCCAGATCTAGTAAAACAAATGTTGGCAGAAACCACAATATAGTAGACAAAACAAAAATCTGAGAAGTCAAACAAATATAAACACAGCTTCCTACAACTCGTCAGGGAAAGAAAAACGCATATTTTTTAATCGATTTTCAACATGGGTTAATTGATTTCACGATGTCATTTTCACAATCAATTCATACAGAAGTTGGTGTGAAACTCACTAATTTTCCAGCGTGTAATTTTGTCATCATGATCAATAATTCAACACATTAAATAACTATATTCTGTTGACGATATCATATTGACAATTGACTTGATGCATGTAGGTGTCAAACGATTACTTATGATTTACACAATTGTTGTGCAATCATCTTTATTATCATGACAATAACATACTTAAATCAACACGAGGGAAATGTAGAGAAACACATTGACTACATGATACATAACGATCATTGTCATTTTATGATGTACGTGTGAATAAACAATGTAAATATGTAAACAATGTGTTTTTTTCCTCTAAGTAAGTGGATAGACACTCCAAATTGATCTTAGATATGAAAAATTATATAGAAGTGTCTAAATCTGATAATAATAATAAATGTATAATATTTTACTTTATCAGCGTCTTTTTCCTAATAATATTAATCTTTATTCTATCAGCTGCATTTTATTTTTACCGGAAAATCTAGTATATAATCTTATTGATGGTACATTTTGTATATTTCACATTTTACTTTATCGAAAAGAAAATGCATTACAAACTAATGGATAGGCATAAGAAAATATAAATATATTACTTACCTTATAAACATTTCGACTCCAGTTGATTCGATGCATCTTTTAATCCCTTTCCAAGACTTTTTTAATTTAAAAACTTGTCTAGCATCTAATGGTAGACGTGGGTCGGTCGGGGCAGGCGGAGGCGGCTCGGGTATAGAACCATCCGCCATTTCCTCAACATCCTCAGTAACTACTACCGGCCTCGACTTGACTTCGATTTGTTGTGAACACTGACAGCCCATTATAATATCCTCGTCATTCAAGTCTCGTAGGTCGATAATCCTATACAAGCTAAATTATTCTGTTTTAGAAGCGATTCATTCATAGTCAAATCAATCAGTGAGACAAAACGGAGTACTTGAAAATAATTTAATTTTCTCACAATTAAAATAAGGCATGATGATGAAAAAAATCTGAAAGTATTAAAAGAAAAAATGTTTATTCCCTGACGAGAGCATAACGATCGAAGATAATGAAAAATAAAGATTTTTTATTAAATCCTATGAGCTCTTTATATAATTTTTAAGAAATTTAATTAATATCAATAAATGATGTTATCCTAGTTTACAACACACAATTATATTGGAAAAATTATATGACTTCTTGTACTTTATGTACGACATCTCCGAACTCAAAGAAAAATAAATACAAAAACAAGAATATTACGTAGATAATTACATAAAATAATGTTTTCCAGAAGCATGTCATGAATGTGTTATTGCATCTTCGAAAAAATCTAATTATGCAAAGTAAATCGGTTATCAATATTGATATTTTTACATCAAGGCAAAAGAAAAAAAATTCCAACAGCACATCTTTATTATTGTATTATTAGAAAAAGGTTGCGAAAGAGTGTAAGGGGAAAATCTATAAAAACAATCATTGGATGAAACTCTGTTCATATTTTTTGTAAGGTATACCTTCTATTTTGTCTTTTAAATTCTATTTATAAAACTGAGTGTAAGCATCTTTTCATCTGTAGCATAGTTTTATGGTCAAATTTGAATGATTTGAAATTCTTTACATAAAGCTCGGCTGCATTCCTCAATACAAATTATTACAGTACAAAACGATAAGAACATATCATTTCAGGTAATGCATGTCTATTGTCAGCATTGTTCAGGTGAATTTCCTGGTCTTTTGTTAAAACATAACTGACTTAGTTTATATTATAGAATTTAAATTTTAAAACATATAAATACACATGTATCTGGTTTCAACAACATCTCCCCTTAAGAACAAAAAATATATCTCCATTAAAATCAGCACATATTTGACAGTTGCAAAATCAGCATATATACTGACCGCTGCAGTGACACACACACATTGATGATTAAAATGGTAATGAGAAATATACAAATTCACACTTACGACTGAAGCCATGTACGTACACTGATATACTGTATGCGCAGTTTCTATAATGGTAATATACATGTAGGAACAGTTGATTGCCTTAGGTGCTATCTTTCAGTTGGCAAAATCGTATTTTTCTTTAATTTATTTTAATGTAACGAATAAGATTTTAAAATGCATATTGTCTACTACAATATCAAAATGTATATCAAAGTAGAATTCACTAGATTGCATCACCCATTTACTTGTTTGTAAGTCTCAAAAGTAATCCCATAATTAGAAATATCAACGATGTACATGTATCTATTTGATCTTAAATACATGTACAATGTATGAATACCATAAAGCTGCAAATGCACCAAGTAGTCTAAGTAGGGTTGGGTCACTTTCAGGAATTGTTTTAGCTCTATCATGACTATCAGACTTGCGTGAAAGCTGGGACAGATATACATACCGATGAAACCCCTGACCTTGGGTAGGTGTCTGAAAACCTTACACATGAAGTTGATCTAGCGAGGCTCGAAACCTCGACAGCGGTATTAGGCTAGTGGTTATGAGTCTGACACCTTAACTACTCGGACACCCTAGTACAGACC
>JAOXYI010323978.1:0-10337 GCA_028566495.1 Lithophaga antillarum
AAATGGCACCAAAACAACAAAATACTGACCAGTAAAGTTTGATTTTATAATAATAGAAGGTATTGAAACACAGCAAGTGCATATTACTTTTCTTTGCTACCTCAAATATCATCGGTTACGGCAACGAAAATACGTTTCTAGAAATTTCAAGAAAGGCAGGTTTTTTTTCCCTCCACTTTGATCTGCCCTATAAGACGACCCCCATTTCTTGGAAACATGAATTTCCTCCCCAAAAATCGTCTTATAAGCGAGTTTCAACGGTATGTATGTTGAAATAAACAGTGACACTCTGTTATAAGTCACATTTTCTTGCACATTTAAGCACAAAATATGTTGCTCATGAGATATATAACTAAAATCAGTATAAAATGATTAATTTGTAAACCAGTTGCCGTGGTTACCACTGTTGAAACAAGTTTTTTTCAACTTGTTTCCATTGTGTATTATTTTTAATTCTTGGGAAAACTATTAACCTATAAAAAGGGACTTTCAGTTAATCACAACTATATTTTTGTATGAAAACCATTGTCTTGTACTGAAAATTTTAAACGCAAAAGAATATTAATGCTTTGTTATATGTAAGTCCAGTAATTAATGACTTTTTTCTTCATCTTTCCCTTTTTGGGAGCTATGTTTTACAAATATTTCACACATTTTCGAAACTCTATATGTTCTTATATTTTCTCCGTTTTTTTTTTAATGATTTTTGGGGGTGAAACTTTTACCATTATAATCTACAGGAAATGTCAATTTTATTGACATATAAAAAGTTAGTGTACGTCAAATTTAAATGGCTCCTCTGTTATATAAAGTTTGTTGACAACGTTAAAAATACCTTATCGATCATATTTGACCGGTAGGAATGGTAAAGGGCTAACAAAGAAAGGCAGTTTTGAAGACAGTTATAACAAGGAAATATCCTGTTACATGTAACTAAAAGATTGTGTAACATATTTTCTTTAAAATCCATAAGTGAATAAATTTTAAGTGTCACAGAAGGTGTACTCAGTAATGTTCAAATAAGCAGAAAATGGAAACATCTTTTAAAATATCGTAGCAGATTGAACTGATTTTTATTAGCGTTAAATTATATCAGAGGAATATCAAGCTGACATGTTTGCATGCATAAATACTCTTAATATAGAATTATCTACGACGGAACACAAATGAGTTATACATACTACGTTTCTTCTACAGTTTAAGTAACTAAGACCAATTATTCTGTCACTTAATATGAGATAAAGAAAAGTTTAGAAGTTTATATAGCAGAATATTGAAAATGTTGTACAACTTTTGCTGTTGAAAGAATCACGAATGATAGATCCAATAGAAGACTTCGTATCTGAACATTCTGATTGTCTAGTTACTTTGGAAAAGATTTTTAATACAACGCTTATAGATCTGAGACCATTTGGTGATTGCTGTATGATATTCTTACCAAAATCGTCAAAAATGAATAATTTTGGGAATTTGAGATTTTTTGTCTTTTATTAAGTGTTGGTCTCTAGTTATAAAAATTTGAAACTCATCTTTGCTTTTAGTTTATATCTCTAAATCGTATCTATTAAAATAAGTCAAAAATGTTTTTTACCCCTCAAAATTCGAAAAGGTACCCCTTCCACTTAAAAATTCTTGAAAAATCAAAACTTTCAGCACATTTTTTACAACACAAATTGTAATTGTTGAAATTTTTACATGTTGATACCCAATTTTGTATAGCAAATACAAATATAAATACAAATGATACTGTGAATTTTTGAATGTGTATATTTCGGAATTTTTTTGTTTTTTCGAAACTTTGAAAAATTAATGATTTCAGGTTTTATGCTTTTGTCACTTTTTTCAGTTACACCAATGTATTCCAGTAATATTGGCATTCGGTACATTTTATTTGCCTTAACTATATAAACACACATTATAGTAACGAAAGTAAATCACAATATTGTTCCTTACATATTTTTTGCCTATTAAGATTTGTGAAATAATACCATTCCCCCTAAAAAAACGACGTAAAATGTATCATTTTTGGCAATTGTTTGTAAAGAATGATTGGTTTTAGAGATAATTTGTATAATTAGAAGGCCCTTTTGATAGAAATTATAAATACTAATGATCTTACATAGGAATGGATGAATAGCGTATGGTTTTTAGCAAATGATAAATTATGACTACAAATGATCTTATATTGATTTGAATGAATAGTGTATGGATTTTAGTCGTAAATCTGTGACAAAAATGGATGAATTCAGGTTTCAAGTTTTTATCAGTAACATTTTTTCTTCATTTGAAGGAACTTATTTAAAAAATGATGGCAACTAGCACCTTTTATTTGAGATTTTCTCATGCCTGTGCGTCATAAAATGAAAAAAGTCATTATGTTGTTGATAACATATTTTTAACATATTTAAACTGCTGAAATTGTGCCCTTATCCCTCAGAAGATGAACTAAACATTGTCATTTTTGGCCAAGTGTTGTTTGTAATGGGTGATTTCTGACTTTAAGTTTTTATCACTCTGTCTCCTTCAGACAAGCACACTCCAGCAATGCTGGTGTTTACTATATTTTTTTTACTTTTTTATTACTGTACATCACAAGGATGACAATAAGGCATGATATTGTCGTGAACATATTGCTAACATATTTGAATTGCTAAAATTGTAGCCCTACACGGCAGAAAATGAACTAAACTTAATCATTTTGGGTTGACTGTTGACTTGATTTCATGGATATTTTATGTGTATATAATGCTCTTTCGGTAGAAATGACTAATAGAAGTGGTCTTATATAGATTTGAATGGATAATTTTGGTTTTTAGCAGTAAACCTATATGAAAAAGGGATTTATTTCCATCTGGTCAATTATATTCCAGTTATACTGGCATATATCTTTTATTCAGATTTGTCATACAAGTGTACACAACAGAGTGGAAAATAAGTCATAAAAAATATTCTTAATAGTTGTTAACATATTTTGATTGATGAAATTCTGTCGATGATACCAGAGGGTAAAAACGATCATTTATATAATTTTCTTTGTAGTGTTGGGGGGAGGGGGTTAAATATATTAACAACTGTTAACAACACATTGTATGACTCACTCGCCACTCTACTATATATATATCTATAACCAGTATTACTGGAATACATTAGTTGAAATAAAAATGAGCGATGAAATTTAAAGCCTGAAATCAGCAATATTCCTTAATTATGTGGCTAAAAAGCAAACAGTATCCATTCAAACCTATAAAAAATCACCTGCATTTGTAATTTCTATTAAAAGAGCATTATATGAACATGAAATATCTATGAAAATAACCTTTACTATCAACAATCGGCCAAAAATGACAAAAAGTTTAATTTGTTTCTGAGGGACATGGATACAATTTCAGTTATTTAAATATATTAACAATGTGTTAACAATAATATTAGGACGTATTTGTGTTTTCATGATGTACAGGTTTGTGAAAAACTCAAATAAAAGCTGCCAGTATTACGTGAATAATCTTCTTCAAACGATAATAACTTAAAACCTGAAATCGTACTTTTTTCACAGATTTACGGCCAAAAACCTATATAAGATCATTTGTAATTTCCATCAAAAGGGCATTGCATACATAAGGAATACCAATGACACCAGTCTTTGCTGTCAGCAATTGGCCACAGATGATAAAAGTTCATTTTCAGAGGGGTAGGAGTAGAATTTCATCAATTTAAATATGTTTACAATATGCTAACAAAAATATTATGGCTTGTTGTCATTTTAGGGGAGTACAGGTTTGTGAAAAACTAAAATAAAAGGTATTAGATGCCAATATGTTTAATAAGCTTCTATATTATTCGTACAAACCTATATAAGATTATTTGCAATAATAATATAATATAATTGTAACTAAAAGGACCTTATATTTATACAAATAATCTATAAAACCAATCATTTCAGTCCGATTTATATGTATACACGTAGGTGGAATTATATAGCAATACATTATGAATTTTGATTTGGTGATATTGATTATGAGGTTTAACTAGCATTTTCTCTGACACAGCGTGTCTTTCCTTTTTTTAATTGATTAAAATGTGTGGATTGATTACAGCTTTTATACATTTTAAAGTTACAAAAAGGAACAGAAATAGAAAAATAAATTTTATCCGGGGAAAACGACAGATTTATATATAATTTTGTACTCGTCTGCAAGGAAAGGAATTTGCAAGTCAAAAAGACATTTGTAAATCAAAATAAAATTTACTTATCCATTAAATGTGTTTTGCACTTTTTTTTATAAAATATGATTCTTGCAACAAATGAAATACAGATTATAGGAATTTTGCAAGGATAGCGATAATTTTGGGAAAAGTAGGTGTAATGAACAAATGCACGAAATCCATTTTGTGTTTTCTTGTCGCTTTCTGAGCCACCGGAACTGTTAATTCAAAAGCCGGGTAATAGCTAGTAAATTTAAACTTTCTACGCATGCCTGCGCGCAATTCTCATAGAACTGGCGGATCTCACGCTACACTGAAATCTCATTTTTTTTTCTTTTTTCTTTTTTCTTTTTTTTTTTTTTTTGTTTTTTTTGGTTGGTTATTTTTTTTTACATGATTGACATATAACATCTCAAGGCAAGGGAAAAAACAAAACGAAACCTACAAAAAGACAATCAAACCTGCTCATTTAATTCAAACGTTACAAGAAGTTCTTTATTACACCAATACGTAATATATTGATAAAGGTTATATTTTCAAAATAGAGACAGCCAAATCCATACGTTCATCAAAATGTTGTGCAAACGTATTGAATAGGCATCATGCACCACTTAATAGATTTAACATCTAAATATCGTTCAAGACGTCGCTTTGGCTTCATAAAACAGAAATCGTACCATTTTGCATTTATTTTATTTTATTCATCTCTAGTCCTTATACTACCTAACCCATTTAGTATGTGTTGCGAAAATTTATTCAATTAATAGAATTGAAGCAGGCTTTTTCTGAGTGAAAAAAAATGTAATTTTGATCTTTCTAACCTCAGACAATAGAATTAAAAACAAATTCATATTTTAAGACATACAATAATAAAGGTTTTTGAGAATGTACATTCCTACTGTTTTCTTGGAAAAAATGATCAATGATACAATATTTATCAGACACGCATTTCATCTATTTAAGTCAGTGGCGCTTTGCGAATCCAAACAAAACCGGAAGTTGAAGAGCATGAAAAATACTAACGTCAAAAAGTAATGCATCTAAGGGAACCTATGCTTTATCAATACTATAACGAGTTGAATATATAATGTAGATTTTATTAGTCTTTGAAAGGAAAGGTTATAATTGAAAGTCCTTTTTTATTTGTTTTCTTTTTGGGGGGAGGGATGGCGGTTGGACCCTAGTTGAAGTAGTGTCGGTAGTATTTTCATATACAAATGGGTGCAGTCCTAACTTAAACCCTAGTTAACTTTATAACCAGACATTTGTACCGCTGAAAGGTAACTTCGGTCTGCTTTCTGGACTGGTCAAAGCAGATCTGGACAGGTTTTAAAGCTGACTTGGAAGTTAGACCAAGACCTAGGTCTGGTCTGCTAAAAGCAAACGTACTGATAAGGAAACTGAAAATCAGACTACTATGCCAGGTAGGTACAGAGCGAACTTACATGTTTGTCTACCTTTAATGGACCAGACTGAAGTCCAAGTTAACTTGTTCTTAGGTCTGAAGTCTAAAGTTCACTTACTGCCTAATTATAAACTATTTGTTAAACAATGTTCATTAACACCAAGCTGTTGATAACAGCTTTTTTGTGGGGAGGGGGGTTAACTGGATTCATCCCTGATGATTTTCCAAAAAAGGACCTCATGAAACCTTTTCTTGATACACCAATGATTTCGGTTAATATTAGCACAGACATAGTATTATATATCTTTGACATTAGTGGCAAATAACTTAGCATCGAGATGACGTCTTATTAAATTAATTATACATAATAAGCGGGCGTAGGATGACATGGAAAAGAAAAATATACATTGCATGTCCTGAAATACAAAATGGAGACCCTCCTAATGATGAATTGATAATTTAAAGGGTTTAAAATCGGCCAATAATCGCCGTTATTCCTAAATCGTGCTCCATTTTATCGGTCCCGTTCCGTACTTGCTTTACTATTTAAATAAAGTGTGTAGAATTATAACACGAGAGGAATTAATAATTACACTCCATTTAAACTTTACTTTATTGTGTACGATGTTGGCAAAGTATCCAGAACAAAATGTTTTATTTGTAACTTTGTGTATTTGAATTATTTTGTTCGAGTTCCAGGTCAGTTGGTTTTCTTTCATTTATGTTTAATTCCTGTAGGTATTGTTTTATTTGCACTTAATTTTAAGATTACACTATTATTTTTTCCCTTGTTTTAACTGGGAAATCTAATTTGTTAATTTGCTCAACAAAGCATAAAAATTGCATTCAATCAATTGTTCATAGTACACGTTTCCAAAACTGTTAAGAAAGGCAGAATAAAGTTTTGAAATGTAGCTACATGAAAATAAATTCAATGTATATTCCCGGCTTTTCCATGACATTTCAGCATTTTAGTCAAGTGAACTTTGTTATTACAATTTGTCTATTATTAGCTTTTCATATTAGGCCATGTGGACATAGGCCATGTGAGATTTTGTCATCATCTGGTGTCCATCATTAGCATTTCCCATTTCAATCCTTTCCTCTGAAACCACTGGACCAGTTGGAGGGATGCAGGGATGGTCCTTGATATAGCCATCTATGAAAATTAGATATAATTTCAGTCTGGATTTATTTAAAGATCTTCTGTTGCCCTTGCCGAATATGACAAGATCTTGGTAGAGATGGTCCTTTAGTAGTCAGCTTTCACAAATATAATTAACAATCCCACCTTCCATCTCAGTTTGCCACCATTTTAAAAATAGAAATCCAAATGGGGAAAATGGCTTTAGTTTAAATCAGAATGTGTTCTGATTTGAACAGTAGGTGCATGATTATGAGTTGTTTAACATAGATTCTGAGATATTGGGTCAATATTGCAGTTTTGCTGAATTCATGTGATTATGCAAATTAGGTACATTTTGGAAAAAAATCAATTTAAAAATTTTCCCTTGCAACCTATAGTGCCAACCTGAATCGAACTTAGCAAGTCTGGTCCTTGGTTGGTTCCCTTTAAGAATATTTCTAACAACCATGACCTCTTACTAAAATGGCCACTGTAACTAAAAAAATCTTCAGTTGGTGAAGGTGACCCTTTATGTCCGAATTGGCGCAGATCTGCTCTGCAACAGAATGAGACTTGAGTTGTTCTACATGTAAAATATATATATACACGATGTTTTGTGATTTTTTTGTTTATGTGTGGATCTTTGCTGATTATGAAAATTAGGCATATTTTAGCAAAACTTCATGTAAAAATCTCTGCATTAAAAGGGCCAATTCGAATCAAACTTGCAGGAATGATACCTGATTTGCCCTTTTTCAAAATTATCTTGCACCCTTACCTTCCACGCAAAATGGTCACAGGATATAACACATAGAAATTTCTTCAAATGGCCAAAGCCACTTCAATTTTGGCTCAAATTTCATATGTAGCTGCAAGATTTAACCAACAATTCTAAACCAAAACACAACAATGAAGGAAGAGTTCACATAAAAAACTATTTGTGATGATTTGAACCTAGTTGGTTCCTTATTTGGCCTCTAGTCTCCTATCTATAATCTAAAACATCTACAGAAGATAAAAAACGATTATCATCTAAAATAAAACAACAAAAAGGATCAAATGTATGAGAAGTTTACGTCACACAGTAATTTATTCATTTCGATTTTGTTTGACCTCTTAATTGACCCCAAAACCTACAATCGGAATTTCAACATTTTATTGTACATTTACAGATGGTAGGAGGCAATATGAAACAAATAAAAAAATAGTAATCAACTATGTGTCACAAGGAAGTGGCGAACAGTGGGGGGGGGGGGGTGTGTGAGTTGCATTGCATGACGTTCATTCAAAGTGCGGGCATAAAGATCAGGACCCACCTTCTGCATAACAACACAAGATCTATATGCACATTTTCAAAAAGGAGTAAAAGTAGGTTATATTTGGGCAAATTTTGGGTGTGCTCGATTCGTGCGCTGCTTTTGGTCCGAAGAACTTAAAACGTCTCTTTTTTTTTTTTTTTTTTGTCTTGCCACAAAGTGATGTTTCGCAAATAAAGTAGGGTTCTGTACAGTCAAGGTCACGTTCACTCACTAAGTTCCAGTATCGGTCACTTCATGTAGATTTTCGTGTTTAACTTTTGATAAATTAACAGTACAGTCGAAAGATCTTATATTTGCAGAAACTGAAACAAAACATATGAAATTCAAAATATATAACGTAACAAATCTAAACAGCATAAGCTGAAATCTCTGTTGATTTTGGTACGTTTCGGTCCCGAGTCATTTTAGCCTCTTACCAGTTCGGCCATTGTTGATTCGACCATAGTCGATTCGGTCCTATAAAACATTTTTATATTATATCATAAGATGATAAGATGATTTTCCGATTTTTTGTTTGTTTGAAAAATAAATATAACAATGGCTGATAACAAAATGATTTCTGTTATTGGTTGTTGGGATTGATCGTCACTTTCGGCAATTTTTCAGCTATATAGTGACTACTGGACGTAGGGGTGAGAGAAAAGCCTCGGAAACTATCCAGCTGAACCGGTGACAACCCGATGTTGGGTAGGTGTCTGGAAACCTTATCACATTAAGCGGTAAGAGCATTACTCGAACCCACGACAAGGTTTTAGACTACTGGTAATGGGTGAGCTAAACCACTCGTCCACTTGGCCCTTAACCCGGTGTGGTTTTGAGCCCCATCTCCAAGTGATTTTTGTCTTAACAGAACACTAAAACATTTTAAAAGTTCGGATAGTTTCCATTTACTATAAGATATATAATAAAACTTAGAGTTTAAGATAACGAATTACCATGGGAGTTTACTTCATGTATATTGGTATACTGGGGTGTGCATATAATTCGGTTTCTTTTTTCAGCATCTCGATATTGATTCCGTATGTATTTCTCATAGCATTACTATTTATTTGGGTATGAATTTTGGAAAGTTTGTTAGTGTTCGGTCTCAAAATTTGAAATTTGTTTGTGTATTATTACATTCCAAAACTGCCTAATTTGGATCTCTAATTTCAAAATTAGTTTGAATGTGATTTTTTTCTTTATTCATTCGGATACGTTTTCGTACATAAAGACAGGCATCCCTTCAAAATTTCAATAAACTCCCATCCCCAATATTCCCCAGGATGAATTATGCGTGGAATAACGTTATTGAATAGACTAAGATCCAATCGTCTAATGTCTATCTTTTGACAAATTGGCATAGGACCGTAATAAGTAAGGCCAAAATGACTATGGTCGAAATGGTTATTTAGTCGAAACAACTTGTACCATTTCGTTTTGCTTGGACCTTTTAAAAAAGATGCGTCCCCCAGCTCTGCGTCAGTAAAGAGAGATGGAAGGTCAGCTCAAAGATATAGTTGTTTCTGTTATTAATTCAACATCTCCGATACTTAATATGGGAAAAAACAAACTTTGGCATCATTGACATTAATACACTGTTTAATTTTGTGTACAGTTTCTAATCCTTCCAATATATATTTAAACGACCAAAAACGATTCCTAACCAGACCGACATGAATATAAGCTAGATAAACATGCCCTAAAACCAGGTTTAACCCACTATTTTTACTAGAAAAGGCCTGTACCAAGTGTGGAATGTAACAGTTGTTTCCAGTCGTTCCGTTACTTTTGATGGTTAAGCGTTTTCTCGGTTTTGTCAGTTTTCATTGACTTTCGTTCTTTTGCTTTTCCCTTTTGAAATTGCTTTGGACTTCAATATTCTTACTTATACATTTACTTGCAACTCATTATTTATTGCCCTTGAACCCTGCTGTGAATACAACTTCACAAGAAAACAATCATTTTGTTATCTTTTCGTCTTTGTAATTACTGTTAGAAATGAAAAATCGCGAGCAAGCGTACGTGAACGCTTTTTGGTGATCAAAGTACGTGATTTTCAAGCACAATAAATCTAATAAATCTGAGATTTTGTAAAGCGAGTATACCATTGCATTGTTTTGATCTTTAAATGTTTAAATTTATTTCCTGCTGTTTCTTCCATATCGTTTGACATATGTGTACATTGTTATTATATTGGCAAAAGTTTTATTTCATGTGATGTAATATGTAGGTCAAAATTACGGAAGCATGGAGGGGACATGTGAATTTTTTTTTTATCTCGTGGCCACGAGATACTAACTCG